>VDFB02345204.1:0-32543 GCA_007258455.2 Sequoia sempervirens
TCTATGCTTCTAGATTTTTCATACATGTATGTCAAGGCACTTGCAACTACAACATCAGACATATTCCTACTTGATAACTAATACTTATATGTACTTAATTATTTCACATATAATTATTACTATACTAATAAAGGATGAAAATATAATAGATTTTATTTTAATATATATAATTTAATTTCACATGCTATTTATAATTGAATGGAATGCATTCCTTAGATCTTAAAAGAAAAAAATCATGTGATTTCATATTAGTAGACTTAGGGTTAGGTTAGAGTTTAATTAGGGAAAGGTTTACGATTATGGTTCATATGTTTTTTTTAGAAGGTTATAAATAAATATTAATCTCAATGGATTTTCTTATAGGTCATGGAAAATGTTATGGAAGAAAGTAATCAAAATTATCTACAAACTACAATATCAAAAGAATACTTTTGATTATTTTAATGGTCGTTTTCTCTTAAATACAATTTCCTCATAATTTGGAGAATATATATTTTCTCCTATTTAATACTAATGTCAAAGCAAATAATGATTTTCCTATAGGTGAGGAAGATGTCACATAATGTGCATACATCATGGGTGTCCAGTTGGTTGTCCAACTATCACTGCTATCTTCCATTCAATGTTCTCTTCGTATAGAGGAGTTGAGTGTTCATTTTTGGTTGAGAGAGAAGTTGGTCAACAGAATTAACAATAATGGACCAAAATCTAGTAATTTGTTTTTGATAATTATGCAATGCACTTTAAATTTCTCTATGAATCAAAGGTGAAAATGAACTTAGATGTAAAATTTAACAATCTTTAGATTGAAATTGTAGATTTTTGACTAGTTGGTTCATCTGTACCATGAGGTTCTAAAGGGACAATCATAGATTAGTTATCACACGGGACCACTGAGGAATGGTTGCTTGCTACTTTAAAGTTCAAGTACTCCATCATATTCACAATGCATTAGGTCATGCCATAATTCAGGTTGTTACAGTCATACTATGGGATACTACATTGAATGCCATTAAGTCCAATGTGACAATTAAAGTTCAAACTATTATTCATGATAGTGATAATGGATAGTTACCAACACATAAATGGTTAACTAATTGAAAGAATTTTTGAAATATTATTGGACAAATGTTTGCAAAATATTTATACTTTTATCTATGACTAAATTCAATTTTGAAAATATTTTTTTAATATTGTTTAAAAGTTATTATTAGTGTATAAATGTTTAACTAAGTCAAACTATTTCTTTTTTAACAACTTCAAAGTATTTGTGTTCTAATTAAATGAAAATGGTTGATGTTGATGTTATGTTTTGCTATATACAAGTTGATATGATTACAAGTTAATATTTATAAAAAGTAAAATCAAATATAATAGTTAAAAAATCTACTAATTGTTTATTAAACATGAACATTATTATTTATTAGAATGTATTAAAGAAAAAAGTATATTATTGCAATTGAATTTATAATAATTATTCTCATAATTATACAAATATGATTTAGCAATTATTACAAGTGCATTAATGTAAATTATTTTAGGTTAACAAATTGAAAGTATGTGCATCTTAATTAAATACAAATGGTTGACGTTAAAGTAATATTTTTCTATATACAAGTTTTTATGATTTTATGTTAATCTTTATAAAACATAAAATCAAATACTTACAAAGCTACCCTTAACAAAAACATTACATTCTAAGATTCGGGAGAAAGTCCACTTAATTTTAATGTGTAGTCTTATATATGGGAATTGAAATAAAAAATGATGACAACATTAGACTAACTTTAATTCAAACCTAACCAAAAGCTTAATTTAACCCTATATAAACTCTAATCCAAACTCTATTTTAATTGTAAACAAAATTTTACACTAACCCTATTTTAAAAGTAGCACTAACCTTAACACTAATACAAACCCTAATTAATTTTATAATATAACAATTAAAAATAATAATACTTTTCACAACAGTACAATAGATGAGTCAAATATGATAACTCTCGGTGTATTTTATATATATTAATATTTAATATATGTATGCTAGTACTTAGAAACATTAAAGAAAACCTATAACCACCCCCCACTTCCATGTTATTAAAGTTATTACTTTTTAAATATCTAAACAAACAAATCCACCGCTAAAGCTTTTTGAAATTAATTTAATTTTTTATTTTTGGAGTGGGATCCACATGAAGGATGCCATATAGTTTAATTGGAGCAGTTTTACTCCGGGAGGCATAACTTTCACCCATGATGTCAACTTTTTGACTTCTTATAGTCATTGGAAAGCTGGTTCTGAACTCTAGATTGTGGTATCAGATATTTTTTCATATTTTTCAGTTTTGATAGTTTTTTACTTGGTGTAAGTCAGGTGTTCATTTTTACCTTTGAGAGATCATATCGGGTGCATATGAAGTCGTATTTTGGACTTTGAATAGTCAACAGAAAGCTTGTTCAGAGCACTACATAGTAGATCAAGTTTGGAAATTTTTTGGCATGGTTTATTTGTTGTTTTTGTTGAATTTTTGCCTCAATCTCATAGCCTAAAACTTCTGGAAGAGCAAAGTCAGTGTGACATTTCTTTGGTCTAGCCGACTGGCAGTTTGGGAACCTTGTGAAATATTCTGGTCAATGTGACCCTGTAGAAGTCTTGTTGAATGCTTTGAAGTCTATCATTGTGACTTAATGCAGTCATTATAACTTATCATCGTGTAGAGATCTCTGGCCGACAGGCCATTGAATCAGGCGTCGGGAAGACTCATAGCTACTAGGGGCTTCAGAGTGACTTTCAACACTCGGGAAGAAGTCCCAATGACATTGGAAGGTCTTGCCAATAGGGATACGTATTGAAGTCATTGGGTTAACCTATGGTGGCTCAGTGAGAAGTCTTACTGAAAGTAACATGTCTCGGTGACAGTGTTGGAGCTTTTGGGGAAACCCTTGGGTGATCGGTAAGAAGTCTTACGGATAGTGATATGTCTCACCGACTCAAAGTAACTTAAGGATCTCATTGAGAAGTCTCAGTGATGAAGGATTTTCTTGGTGACAATGTAACTCTCGAAGACATCAGGGAGACCCTTGGCCAAAATAATTGTTTCTATATGATGTCTCATCGAATATTGGAAGTCTCACCAACAACACGTGGGGTCATCGGTTCAGTGTGGCTCTTGGAGAACAGTGGTTTCGGGATAACATGAAAGTAAGTCTTGCTAAAGGTTGATTCTCTCACCGATAGTGGAACACATCGGTATGACTTGAAGGCTTTGGTATGAAGTCTTGGCGAAAGTAGTAAGTTTGGCCGACAAGATTGAATTAGGGTGACTTGGAACTTGTGGGGTGATGTCTAGGAAAAGGGTATTTGTCTTGTCAATAGGAATGCGATGGATGTCAAAAGTTTCGGTATGACCTTTGCCTAAGTCTTTCTGATAGTGTCATCGGTATAACATAAAGGGCTCGACATGATCTCTCAGCAAATGACTAAAGTCTTGGCGACTAAGGAACACTTCGAAATGGCTTTTGAGCTCAGTGTGATGTCTCATCAAATGGCGATTGTCTCGCTAATGAGAATGTTGAGTTCGGTATAACATGAAGCTCGTTGTGATGTCTTGGTGAAAGACGATAGTCTTGCCGAAGAGAATACTCATGTCTATATGACTTGGAGACTTTGGTATAACCTCTTGGTGACAGTTGGATGTCTTAGCGATAGTGTTGGTAGATGAGTTCAACTAGAGGTTGGTGAGAGGTCTCCCTGATCATGCCGATAAGGAGACTCTTGCCGATAGATGGATGCTGATTGGATTTCAGCATGACTTGGAGGCTTGATTTGATCTCTTGGCGATAGCGATAGTCTCATCGATGTGCTTGCTAAGATCAATGTAACTTGTAAGCTTGGTGGAACCTCTTGTTGATGGAGAGGACTCTTGGTGACAATGTGTAAACAGGTCTTGTGGCATTGGGGAGACACTTCTTGTGTCTCACCAACATGTGACACAAGTTGATCGCTTTTGACCAAGTGAAGATTGTTTGACATGATGTGATGATGATAAATCCAAGAAAGTAGAAGTGAACCATTTGCTGTGAAACCGTTATGACCGTTTCTGTGTGGAAAAGGAAAACTCTGCACGAGGAAGTGGAAATAGCTTCGGTAGGATGATGATGTTAAGTTGGAGTTTTCTTTCTTACAGTTGAGAATGAATCTATACATGAATGCATTGGACATTCTGTAAAAAGAGGGAGCCGAGCATATGATAGGAGTCTAAGAGATGAGAGGCTGGCTGAAAGGCCGAGGTCATGAGGCTGAAAGGAAGGTTGGTCTATTGCTACCAGTTGTATCTAGATAAACAAGATGTAATCTTTGAAAAGGCTAAGAGCCTGAAGTTGTATTGTAACTGCTTTGTTGCTGCATAATACAATGGATCGATCTTTGGAGTGTGTGGTTTTTTATTTGAAAGGATTTTCCCCATGTATATCTTTTTATTATGGTTTTCTGTTTCATCTTTCATGTTTGTTGGTTCATATAGTAGAATCTGTTAATGCTTGTTGTTGAATTTACATGTGTTTCTCTCAAATGGATCAATGTGGGAAATGAACTATGTCTGTTCCGCGTTTGGACATAGTTGTATGTGTCTTTGAGGTAACCTAATGGAAATGAAAGTTATCGAAGGCACTACTATTTGGAGTTTTCATTAGATGTGCTCCTAGAATTCCTTACAATTTTTTTCACTTGAGTTGTTTATGGGTCTCTTTGACTATGGAGATATTATGAACTTATAGATGATTGGATTTTGGTGATTTGATGTTGTATTCATTGTATACTCAGTTGTACATCTTAGATGTTTCTCATTTTGACATGGTTATCAATATATGGTTGGATTTGTATGTTGCATTATTGTATCTACAAGTTGTGTAATGTTGTAGGTGGTCTATACTTACTTGTTGCACCTATGACTTAGACATGGGTGTCTTTTCCCATTGATATTTTAGTGTTGATGCATGCTCAATTTTGGTGGCTTGGTTTAGTCACTTGGTTTGCTGATTTTGATATGATGTTGAAGAGGTGAGATCGTATTACCAGGTACAATCATGATATGAGACCTATATAGTTGACTATGATTATGCAGATATGTGGACATAGTTGGGTTGAGGTGTTGGTACATTTGGTGGTGATCATGATGTCATGGATGTTTCTTATGCATTAGAAACTTTGGAATGCCATGATGGTTTATGTAGATGCTTTGTTGGTGGTGTTGGATTGGATCCTAATTCAGGTTGTGGTGGTGTATCTTCTTGGTTTGAGAAGATTGGTATCATGATGCCATGGATAGCTTGGTTACACAGTTCAGTGGGAGCTTGTCACAGTGATGGATTGGTGGTGTATCTTCTTGCTTTAGAGGATGGTTATTATGTTTTCATTGAGATCTTGGATTCATAGGTTTTGTGTGATCTTATGACAATGATGTGGCATTGGTTGTGTGCATCATGATGCCATGAGATTGCTTGGTATCATAGTTTAGTGGGGGCATTTGGGAATGATGCAGATCCATTGTTGATTATGGATGGTTTTCTTTAGTAGGGACTAATTGGTGTCATGGAGGAGCTCTTGGATTAGGTTTTCTATAGTGAGATTTTTTTGACATCAGGTGTTGGAGATGTTGAGGTATTGATTATTACTTGTTGGTTTTGACAGGTGATCCTTGGTTGTAGGATGATTTTGTTATTATGTCATGGTATACTCTTGATTACTAGTTTAGAGTTGTGGCATGGTACATGTTATGATGATTTGAGCATGTGATGTTATTTTGAGAAGATGTGGGATCATGGTGTCATGTTTATGTTCCTGATTCTGCAATTGGAGTTATGATTTTGATCCTGGTTGGTTCTCTTTGTGTTGAGTACTTTGATCATTTTCTTGGAGTTTGGCATGGATTGATTTGTTATAGGTGCTTAAGGATACATGAAGACATAGGTGAGGCTTGGTTTTCTCTTGTGGTTAGAGACACGTTCTTGAGATAGTTACTCTTGATGAGATTTTAGCAGGAAGTCTGAGGAGCCTACACCTTGGTTGGACGTGATTTCAACATGGACCAATGAGGAGAGTGTTCTTGGTTGAGTCATGATGGCTTGGATATCTTGGAGGAGCATTGTCATTCCCCACTCTTGGTCTACTCGGTGGTTCACTTGAGAGGTATTGCCCATTTTTCTTTCAGGTGCATTATGTTTATGATTTGTCTTCTCATGGATATGGATCTTAAGCCATGGATATTTAGTTTCTAGAGGGTTCATTTGAGGAGAGTTGGCATGTTTATCTCCTTGTACATGTTGGGTTTAGGAGATGGTTTATTGGGCTGATTTCATTGAGTTTTATTTTCTTGTTTTGAGATGCTTACATCCATGATTAGTTACATGATACATATGTTATGTTTGATCTTGGTGATTGTAATGGGTTGGATGTTGTTATGGATTTTATTATGGTGTTGTGGAGGAGATCATACTTGACACAGTTGGAATTTAGAGGTGTGTGTAGGAGGACATGCTACAATATTTTTTAGTTTTACATATCATTGTGGATGTTCCTTGGTACTACATGTTTACATTTATGTGATGTTGTTAGTAGACTTGGTATGCCTTGATCACTTGTGATGGTGCCTTCCTTTAAAAAGCAACATTGAATGCACTCATTCTAGGTTTTTCATCTAGACATTTCCATGTAGTGGAGCTCCTGATGTGTATGTCACTCTTTGATGGTTTGCACATGGAGTTTGTTATTGTGGTTTATGGTGGATATGTGATGGCATGAGTTTACTATGTTATGTATACCTTGGAGGTATGGATAGTTGGATGTGTTGGAATTTTTGTGGGTGTCATTTCAGCTATGGTGATTCATTCTTGATAGCTACTGGTGCATATTCATTATCTTTGGATTGAGTGTTTGTGTTTTGAGATATCAGTTTGAGGCAGGTTTATGCTTCTTTGTGACAGTTAGTGTGACATCTCTTTGGATGTGTTCTTATCTTAGTGCATTGGCATGGTGGAGGATGAGAGCATTCATGGATGAGATGGTGGTCACCTTGGTTCTTGTTACATGTATCTTGATGGAGCACATGGAGCACTTGGATTCTAGGATGGTACATGTTGCCTATGGAGTTTATTATCTTGATGTTTGAGCTTACTTGTTACCCCATTATGCAATGTATACAACAAGTGGGAGATTGTTAGAATTAGGTGTTGTACACCTTGCATAATGCTTATAATTTTTAATTTATTATTATGTGTGTGGTGCACCTAGGGGTACCTAGATGGATGTGCATCACTAGGGGTTATAATGTTGGGGCCACTTTATGTTGTATGTAACATTGGGACTTAATTGTAAAATGTAATTATTTAATATTGGGGAAAAATAATAAAATATAATAAAGCACCCAATATTAAATGTGAGGTCACATGATTATAAGTTCATGGTTTTGGGCACATGGTTTATGTAATACCACTTGGTGGTTTTGTGGGAGCTTGTTTCTATAAAAGCAACCACTAGGGTAGTTGTTTAGGGTTGGAGATTTTATTGCAGGTTAGCATGTTGAGCTTGTGCATGTGTGAGGGTTTGAAGCATGGCATGGGATGTGTGGATTCATGCTTGGTCATATGGAATGCATGAATATCTTGTGCTTTAGAAGTGTTCATGGAGTCTCTGTAGATGTATTGTAATGGGTTTTCATTGTTGAGTAATACATGGAGTGTGGATGCTTTTGGAGGCTGGTTTTTTCACTCTTGAGGGTTTTCCCAAGATATATCTTGTGTCATCTTTCATGGGTATGTTGTTTATTCTCTTGCATGTTGATTTTGAGCATTTACTTGCATGAATTCAAATTTGGGTTATGTGGAAATTATCATTATATGGATGCAAGTTTCCTTACAAACCTTTCTTCAAACATGGTGCGAAGATAATTCCAATTAGTAATAGCACAAAGAGTGAGAGTGTAGAACCACTCAATAGCTAATCATTGTAAAGTTTAAAAAAAAAACCTTACAACAACATCCTCATGTTTAATGCTAACAACACCATAAACAATATAGAAAGCAACGATGTTTTCATTAGTTGTTCCTTTCCATCACAATAGAATTTTAGGATGTTCTTCCATGAAACACATGGAAGATCATGTTAAGGAGCCACCAAATTAAGAGGCCAAATGTATTACCACATGGACCAAGAGGTGGAGGTTGAGGTTGAGCCATAATATTTTGAACAATAGGTACTTGAACTAGAACTCTATGAAAAATAGAAGATTCCCTTGGAAGTAGTGATCTTATTTGTTAAGAAGCATAAATTGTAGTATGTTGTAATGATGACCTTGATCGTAGAGAAGAAGGGAGAATGTTATGATGTTGTAACAAATAGAAAAATGGATCAACCAAGCCTTGTGCCCTTTGACCATGTGTATAACTTTTGTCTACTAGAATGAAGACTTGAAACAAAAGAAAAAACAACAAAAAAAAATATGCACAAGATCACAATAAGATACTAGAGTATTTGTCCATTTCAATCAAAATCATGAGGCTTTGGTTTTGTGCTTTGGTGGAGTCGTAAAAAATCTGTTGGGTGAAAATTATGTAATCCGTTTATGGATTGTTAAACTTGAATTTAAACCATGATTATTATGAGATAAAATGTATCCTCTCAAAAAGGGGAGGCTCCCTTCTTACTACTTATAGGAATGAAAGTAAAATATTCTAGACTTAATGATATTTTCACTTTTTTAACCATGGGGGTGTGTTACATTCATAATTCTCTCTTCTTTTAGAGAATATGTTTACTATTGGAAGAATGAAGAAGAATGTCTAATCATATAGTTTCTGGGTTGTCATTGATATCACCATGTTATATGAGTTGCAGCTGCAAGACTATGTCATTGTTCTAGTATTCTCAACCAATATCTGAACTAGTATGCAGTTTACATCCAAGACTAAGTCATTGTTCTAGTATTCTAGACCAATATCTGAACTATTATGCAGTTTACATCCTCCAGTATTTTGGTCCACAATCCTCTACGGTTGATTATTGTTTCTTGTGATTTTCAGAAATGATTTATGGATGTTGGAATCATGTATGTGCATGATCTCTCATGAATAGGTGCTCGTATGGTGTATCAACATTATATTGTTGATTTCATTTTTTCTATTAAGTCTATCTTTGGTTGACCACATGGATAGTTGGTATTATGGTGAATTAATTTTGTTGTGCAGATGTATGGGTGACCTAACTTAGGTCCATGTCGACATGATGTAGCATGCTACACATTTTGATTTATTTTTTGGAAGGATTTTGTAAATGCTTGAAGCAAATAGTCACTCTTTTTGGTTGCATCTAAATACACCAACCTAATTTATGCTTGTGAATGGGTTAGATATATATGTTGAACAACTTTGAAGCTTGTGGAGTGAGATATGTTGCGAAGTTACAAATGTGAAGAAGTGCAAAGATGATGAAGTGCATTAAGTCAATTTATTGAGCATCACCAAAACTGAATCAACACTTCTTAGGTGTACTCTTACCACTTCATTTTGGATGTAAATCCACTTTTTTTTTGTAATCATTTTGTAGATAGTGAGCCTGCTCATCTAGACAGTGAATCCTCTTGTAAGAAGAGAGCTTTTGTATCTGGATAGTGGGTCCTATTCTAGGCAGTGAGCCTTATATATACAGTTTTGGAATCACTTTATATTGTGAGGTAATCCTCATTGTGGTTTTTCCCTTATTGGATTTTCCATGTAAATTTGGTGTTCATTGTGTTAATATTTCTTTTTTTTAATCTACATTTCATGTTCATACCTAATAATAGAATTGAGTGGTTGTGAAGTTGATAAATGTATGAAGTTTCGTGTTTGAATTTTGTGACAACCGATTCACCCCTATCTTAGTTGTCTTGCACCTTTCAACAATTGGTATCAGAGCCTTGTTCCTCTTAAGTAGGCTAACAACTTGAGGTAGATCCTGAAAGATTGAATAAATGGATGATAAAGAAGAACTCTAGACTGCTCTTGATGATCTTGACAAGATTGAAAGTGAAAAAAGATATTTGAGAGAAAATGTTGATGAAGCAAATGAATGCATTTGAAAATTGAAAGAGAAACTAAAGAAATTCAAAGAAATACATAGAGAAGTAAGTGAGCAATTGAAGAAATCCAATGAAGAGATCACTAGATTAAAGGTGTAAGTGGAGGAGAAGAAAATAATTGAAGAATGTCTAAATAATATGGCACAAAGAAAGACTAATGTATTCACAAAGCTTGAAAAAAAAGTGAACCTAAAGGAAGATCTTGAGAAATCAAAAACTGTATGAAGATAATTTCAAGATAATCTTCACCAAACTTGAAGAGTTGATTTCAAGAAAAAAAACTTCTAGAAACAAAGGTGGTTTGGGGATTGAAGCTATTGAAATCTCTAAGGATAAGCAAGCCCCAAACTTAGTAGATAATCAGAAGACCCAAGATAAAGGAAAGCATAAAAGAAATCCAAGGAACTTTGTGAAAAGATCACTTGTTAGAAAATCAAATGCTCAAAGGTATCCATCTTTCAATGGTGTTTTCTTTACATGTAATAAATTTGGTCATAAAGAAACTAAGTGTAGAAGCAAGGTAAATCAGAATGTTGGAATTTTTTTCTGACAATGCTTTTCATGCAAAAAATTTGGACATAGAGCTACTAAATACAAATCTCAGGTGAGGATGATTAGTCAGATGATGATGAATAGGTTTAATGGAGGAAGAATGAATCAATATTTTAATGGCTATTGCTATACATGTAACAAGTTTGGAAAAAAAGCTTATCAATGTAGATCAAGGGTTAATGGAGGACAAACTAATTGGAGAAGTGTTGTCTGCTATAATTGCAACAAACCCAGATATATTTCAATAGTATGTGGAAGTAAAAAGGGAAAGCAATCTAAACCGGTGAAATAGAATGGACCAGTGAAGGAAATTGGCAAGGAAGAGGTTAAGCAAGAAATGAAAAAGATTTGGAGAAATAAAGAAGAGTGAGAGACAATAGATATGTCTATGCCCTCATCTAGTGCAGACAATTCCTCTAACTATTAGACCTAGCATGGTCTTAGGGGGAGAATTAATAGAAAAATGTACAAACCCCCTAGATATATGGCATGTTAGATGTTGAAACAAGGATATGGTGTAGAAAATGAGTAAACAAGGGTTATGCAAAAGAAAATAAAAGAAAATTTCTAGAAATGTTCACTTGTGGAGCAATTTAGGGTTTACAGTGTAGAGAAATAGGGTTTTTATCGACTTTTCTAAGACTATTGTATTTAATGAAAATTAGGGAAAACCAATGGTATATAAATTAAAATACATAAGTATTTTTCATCACTTGTGCAATTGAAGAGTTTGAAAATGACTTGGAGCAGCCTTGAAGTGATTTGGAGTGATTTTGAGGTAATCTAGAAGAATCATTATGAATAATTAGGAATAAGAGATGAAAGTTTTAAAAATCATTTCTCAGTCTATGAAAGATAAGAAGGGAAAAGGAAGAAGTTTCATCTAAGCAATAAATAATTCAACAAAGATAAACATGATGATGGACAAAGGATCAAGTGGTGATATTCCACTGAAGTTGAAGAGTGTTGAATTGGAAGAATTTGATCATTGAAAGATGAAGGAAATGGAACTACAGTTGAAGACAAACGAATTGCAAAATGTAAAAACTCTAGGTATGGATTTATGGGGAGAATTCCCCTAGTTTGCAAATAAAGAGTCTATCCTATTCTTTTTAAGTTGATTCAAGGATGGTAGCATTATTTCAGAAAAACCCTATTCGATCACAAAGGAGGCAATTAGAGCTATTACTAGTTTATGCAGTGTTGGGGACCTCCCTGGGAAGAAAATTATTAAATACAACGATGTGGAGGAACTTATTGGTATCAAAAAAGATCCCCAAGCTCTAATAATAAATACCATTATTGATCCTACTGTAAGGTATGTTCCTTACAAAATATCTTATGAAATTTACTTCAAAAATTGTGAAGGTTCTACTTCGACGATTGTTGTATATCTTGCACACATGATGGTGAAGGAAAACAAGCAACTTGATTTGTGTAGCATTATTATGGAAAACCTAACTGAGAATAGATTAATTTCATTGGTCGAGGGTTATCCTTTTCGGTTTGGGTCTTTGCTTGTATGTCTAGCATTTTACATTTTGAGTTTGCTACCAAGAAGAGAGAATGTTAAGTGGGAATCTAGTATCTCAGTCAGAAAGAAATTTTACAGGTATTTGGAATCTATGGAGGATAATGCAAGGGCATGCAAAATCTATTTCACATCCCTAAAGATGAATTTGTACTTTGGTATGTTAGTGCCTAGTCAGGTTGAAGGGGGTTTCTCTTCAGGAAAGAAATAATTGAAAGTTGTCATTGGTGAGTTCCCTCCAGAATCTAAAAGGAGAAAAACTATCACAAAATATGTTATCACAATCTCAGAAGAAAAGAAGAATGAAGAATAATTTTTACCTGGATTTGACTACCTTGATACAAAGGATATACACATGATGTTAGATAAAGGTGATATGAAGAAGGTTGGTGAAATGTGGATTTATTTTTCTTCGATCAAGAGACTTAAAATTGATGATGTGCTGATTGATTATTTTCTCAAAAAGGGCATTATAGTACCAAATGTGTTTGACTCATTACTAGATGATCTAGTAGAAGTTATTGAAGAAATAATATTGTTGGAAGGACCTAAAGGTCATAAGTTTGAAGCTATGATTGAGAGAAGATGTACCAAAGCCAAAAAAATGTTATCTAAACACATTAATGAGACAAGAGAATGTATCAAGGAAATATCTAGCATCTATAGGTATTGTCTCTAGTGACCTATAACCATTGTCAATTTTAGAAGAAAAATTGAAGCCAGTGAATTTGAGATAAATAGTATTGGAAAGATTTTTGAATTCTTCAAAGACAAAAATGGAAAACAGAGAATAAGAGTTAGTAAATTACAAGTGGAGTTGTTGATTGCTTAGAGATAAAGAGAAGACTTGGTTAAAACCTTTTAGTTGGTTAAAGAGATTGTTGAGGTTTGGTTGGATCATATGAGTTTTAGGATGAATTCAGCTATGCTTGTTTGGAAGAGGATTCTTCCAACCATAAGAGAAAGGTACAAGAAAAAATTTCATGTAAAAAGCGTTATTTTCACTTGAATTTTTAAAATGGGGAGTTGGAATTCCTTTGTATATACAACGCCACCATATACATACACTTACATCCTACCTTTTTGGTCACCCTTTTCAATTGATTTCAAATGGGAAGAGAGTCATGTGAAGAAAAGTAAAAGGGGAGAGAATACTGGTGATAGGGGGAGAAAATGGTATAGGAAGTCCTGTAAATTTTTGGCACATGTTGCCATCAATGAAAAAGGGGAAGATTGTTGGAAGAATGAAGAAGAATGCCCAATCATATAATTTTTGGGTTGTCATTGATGTCACCATGTTATATGAGTTGCAACTGCAACACTAAGTCATTGTTTGATCCGATATTCTAGACTAGTATTTGAACTAGTATGCAATTTACATCCTTCGATATTTTGGTTTGCAATCCTCTACAGTTGATTGTTGTTGTTTTGGGAAATAGTTTATGGATGTTGGAAGCATGTATGTTTAGGATATCTCATGCATAGGTGCTCGTATGGTGTATAAACATTATTTTGTTGATTTCATTTTTCTATTAAGTCTATCTCTAACAAACCACATGGATAGTTGGAATTAATTTTGTTGTGTAGATGTATGGGTGGCCTATCTTCACTCCATGCCAACATGATGTACCATGCTATATATTTCAATTTATGTTTTGGAAGGATTTTGTAAATGCTTGAAGTTGAAATCCAATCTTTTTGGTTGCATCTAATTAGGTTGACCTAATTGATGCTTGTGAATGGTTTAGATATATATGTTAGATAGTTTGGAAGATTGTGGAGTGAGACGTGTTGCAAAGTTGTGAATGTGAAGAAGTGCAAAGATGATGAAGTGTGTTAAGTTAGTTTATTGAGCATCACCCAAACTAAATCAACACTCATTAGGTGCGCTCTTAAAAATTCATTCTAGCTATAAAGCCATTTTTTTTTTTAATCCTTTTGTAGGCAGTGAGCCTCCTTGTCTAGATAATAAGTCCTCTTGTAAGCGGTGAGCTTTTGTATTTGGACAGTGGGTCCTATTCTGGGTAGTGATCCCTTTAGTAGTGAGCTTTATATATTTAGTTTTGGAATCACTTTATAGTGTGAGCTAATCCTTAGCGTGGTTTTTCCCTTATTGGGTTTTCCACATAAATCTGGAGTTCATTGTGTTAATATTACTTTTTTTTATCTACATTTCATGTTCATACTTAATAACAAAATTGAGTGGTTGTGAAGTTGATAAGTGTGAAGTTTTGTATTTGAATTTGTTGACAACTGATTCACCCCCCTCTCTTAGTTGTCTTGTGCCTTTCAACATTTACAATGTTCCACGTTGTTACTTTGTGATGCTTTTCAACTCTAAGTAATAACTAAAGTAGTAATTTCCAATATTCTTAATTTGTCAAAGCATAATCTAAGAATACCAAAATAATAAAAGGATTTGTAATTGAAAACCAACAAAAGAACAAAGTCTTTTCATCGTCTTCAATGGCCATTTCTTCAATAATTAGTGACGCAAAATGAAGCAAAAATTCTTCAATCTACTTCACAAATAGATCCACAAATAGAATGAACAATTTCAAGCACAAAGCCTTGAAGATCATCCTCCAAAAAGATACCCACAACATGTACACAATCTCAAGAAAATGATATACCACAAATTCTATAAAGTTTAGCTTGAGCACCCTCCAACCACAATTAATAAAATATTGCTAACCCAATCATATAATAAGAAAAATTAATGTGAAATACATAAGAACATTCACATTCATTTGAAATTGATCCCAACACAAAGTATGGTATGCAATATTTCCTTCTTTGTTGATTGAATATAGTATCACAATATGAATTCAAAGTTTCAAAATTTCTTTAAGAAATTGGGCAGCACTTCATTGCAATAGATTAAAGGTAAATAATACAATATAGATCTCCCTTTTTTTATAGGTGAGAGATCTAATTTATTATAGGAAAAACCCCAGCTAACCTTTGACTTATTCAAACATGATGTCCATGATTATAGGAGGACATCTCCATTTCTACATGTAATTGCATGAGTACAAAAAGATTTAAAATGTCACACATATTTAAATAAAGCATGAAACCTAACTATCTCTGGAAATACAAAGAGATTTATGGTTCCTTCCTTTGGGCTTGGAAATCTTCATATTTCTTTAACATCTCCTGCATCATTGTCTCATCTAGTCCTGAAGTGTAATCAATAATGGTATGAACCTTCGTGAAAAACTTATTTGTAGAAGAAAAAACCTTCTTACATCTATCCATTTTTGTTTTGATATTATCCATAGTTAATTGAACATCCCACAAAGTGACCATGGAAGCTAAAAAAATGGTTCATCTTCTACTTGTTTTTGAATTGCTTCCTTGAAAACTTTAATAATCTCACTAGCCAAAAGAAATGTGTGATTGTCATCAAGAAGCTTTCCCAAAAAATATTCAATTATGTTCACTAAGATAACACGATGTTATTCAACATCCTCTTGAACTTTTTGTGCATCCACTATTATATTTTTGATGACATGTATGTAGTTTTTGATTGATTCTTTAATTTCCACATACTTATCCTTGCCACGAATAATCCCAATTTCCACTAACCTACATTGGAGAGTGTATTTAGTGTCTTTTCTAACTTTAGATTTATCTTAGATATCTATGTGATCCTTTCTACTATAATGGTCATAAATTGTGAACCTTGTTCGATTATTCTATCAACAAATTTATTTATGCTTTTTCCTTTAGAATAATATTTCTCAATCTTTTGAACCAAAGGTTCTTCAATACTCATTGCAACTAGTTCCACGTTCATAGAAGACTCAGTAATTCTCCTTAACATTGAGGTAAAGTACTCATTTTTTTCCTTGTACATGTCTTTAGTCTCCTTCATCTTATCAAACTTCTCCATCAAATCTATTAAAGATGTTTGGGAATCCCCCTTTGCACTTGAATAAGTGATTTTTCCAAGATCAATTCTAGTAATGGTGTAGTCCTCTATACTAGTTTCATCATGGCTTTTACTTTGAGGAGGTTCCACCACTTCCACATCTTTTTTTTTAGATTTATCCATATGCAACCATGAAAGAACCTTTAACTTCTTTTTCCCCTCAGAATTTCATAGAGATATCTCCTCAATTTCCATCTCATCATGAGAGACCACTTTCTTTTTTCATTTGGAAGCTTTTGAAGCAAGCCATGGAGAAAGGAATGATACATCACTTTCTTGACCTCTTTCCAATTCTTGTGTCATGCCTATATTTGTGGGCACAAATGTTGTAGTCACAATAGGTGTTGTCTCAGTCATTATTGCACCTAGAATCTATAATTTTGATGTATTTGGTAATGATTCATTCATGAACTGATCAAATTATGCCTATGAAGATATGTCAAAAGAGGGAGATGAAAAACTTGGAATTGATGACAGATATCCAAAAATAACATCAACTCTCTATAAAACCGAACCCATGGAAGGAGTTGAATGAATTGAATGTACTATTGGAGGTATTGTCACTTTGAGTGCATGTAGAACTATTGAATGTGAGGGTGAAGTTGGAAGAGGATGTGGAGGAGATGTAGGAGTAGGAGTATAAGGTATTGTGGTAGCAATAGGTGATGATGTATGTGGAGGATCTTGAATGAAATTTTCATATGGATATGTTCACATTTATTCATCTTTCCTTTCTTCTTCTTGTTCACCTTCCTCATCTTCATGTTCTTCCTCTATTTGATCATCTTCTTCATCCTCTTCATTCAATTCATCTTTAGATTGTTCTTCTCCTTCAAGTTTCTCTTCTTTAGTCATTGGTGTTGTACTCTTTCCTCAAGTAAATGCAATATTAGGTCCTCTTCGTGTGGAAGAGGAAGAAAAACTTGCCTTATTTTTGGTTCTAAGTTCTTGTCATCTGCTTGCTTCTCCTTCCGATTATTCACCCTCAGAGCTTGTCTTGAAAGGATTCAATTGAATTCCTTGTGTTTGTAACCATTCATTGGTGTTACTCACAATAGGAGTAAGCCTTTTACTAATATAATTATTTTCTTTTTGAGACCATTGAATGAGAGGAAAAGGTTTGATTGATATCTCCCTCTCATCATAAGTACCATTTCGAATATGACTAGGATCTTCAATTTTCTTAGGAAGGTCTACCAAAAAAAGGTAAAAGATATGTTCTATAGTAAGCCTACAATAATCCATTTTTCTAATATCCTCTTTGTCTCTACAATCTACCCAAATATCTTCAAATCGATAGAAATGTCCATGACTCTTCTTAATTTTTCTTTTCATTCCTCTATAATCAAAATCAACTCTACTTTTGTAAGTCCTTAGAGTTATGATATGCATCTTTGATGTTATAGCTTTGGCCTTGGTCACTATTTATATTGAATACCTTCCAATGGTTATTGGAAAATTAATTCCTAGCTTATGAATGGCTTCATATTCATTATGCACCAAGATAAATTGTCTACATAGTTCCATCAACACCCACTTGTTAGAAAGATACTTCAAAAAAATTTAAGGATATCCCATGTAGCAACCTACCCTAAGGTAGATGAAGGTAGGGAATTGTAAGAGTATGCATCTATGTTTATTCACAACATTTCATAATTCATCATAAACCCTTTTCTTCTCTAATGATAGATCAAACATGCACAACAAGGGTGCACAGAAAGCATTATTTACCCTCCTAAAGTGTTTGATATTGTTGTAAGGTAAGGGGAACAACCACACCAAGGCTCCAGGTCATGGAGAGCCAAGAGCAAAGGGCTTCCCTAACTTACCTCAATCTAGTTAAGAGTTATCAGATCAAGGATAGAGAATGAAGAGCACTCTCAAGTTCTTCTGTCACTCTACTAATCTAAATGTTTGGATGGGACTAAACTAGCCAATTTTTGGAACTTGAACTGTACCTTAGAAAAACATCTACCCAAGGATGAAAATGTAGTTCAAGGACAACAACGTGGCTTGTTAATGTCTATTTGGAGTACTGGCATTTGCACAACTAGAAAGTGTAAAAGTACAACATAAAATGCCAAGAAACCTACTAACATTCTAGCTAATGGAGTTTAATGTACTAAATAGAATGATAAATGACATAATATAAGAAATAACTATAGAGAAAATAAAGAAGAAGATGAAAATGAAGGTGACGAAGATTAACTCACTAAGAGTCTAGTTTGCTAGCTGGCTCCACATGTACACATACCTACACACAACCAAGAGAGAAAAATGTTAGGGTTGTATAGGGGTTTGCCTCAATCAAATCCCTACTTTGGTGTTTCCACCTCAACGCACAACCAAGAAAGCCACAAGATAGAAAATATGATAAAGGAAATAGTAGGAAAGAGTACCCAACAATTACAAGAATGTTATGCTACATAAATCAAGAAATAATATCACCTTCTCAATCAAGATACCCTCAAGCAGATAAAGGAGGATGCAATCTTGGTAAGGACTACACTATTGAAAAAATGAAGAAGCAGTCCCTTAGGACACCAAGTTATGACTCCAATGGTGGAAAAAGTGTAGCAAGATGTGTTGAAGATGGATTGAGTTTCTCAAGAGATGCTCAAAGACCAAGTTGGTGTGTAGAGAAAGATGGAGTGAATTGCTAAAAATATTGTATAAGATGGAGTACATATGAGATGGATGCATTTGAAGAACAAAATGGGAGGAAGAGATCCATTTTTCAAGTTAGTTGTTTGACACTGAAGTGTTACACTTCATCCCCAATGGGGAACCTAATGTCCCTATGGATTCAAAAGGCATGGATTTTTTAGGGACAACAACATGCTACACACACATCCTCAATAGAAATCTCCCAATTGACATAAAGGACAAGTGCCAAGTGGATGCATTACAGATAGGTGATGTGGATTTTCTTAGTTAGGTTTTATTTTTCTAAAGTAGAGGGTGTAAAAGGGGAATTTGTGAGAGGGGTGCAAATGGTCTCATATATTTTCCCCCCACTTTAGCAAGCATGAGTGTCAATGAATGTTTGGTAAAGTAAATCAAAATTTTTAGAGATGTATACCTAAACCATCAAGGAAGAAGACTAAAATTTGGTGAACTTGAAAGAATAGGGCAAGAAAAGAACCCCACAGGTACTCTTTGCTGAGGAGGTTCGAACAAAGGACTCCATAGATCCTCAAAGCTACAAAGTTGAATGAAGTACACCAAAGACCTATAGAGAAACAATGGAAAAATACCATAGGATGCAAGCACTTCATAGGTCATCAAACCTACAAAGAAGGTGCCCCTAGATACTCTCTCCTAAGGGAAGCCTGATTTAGGGGAATCCACAAAATCAAATTAGAAAGCAACTTCACAAGTGCACCTACAAAGCAACATGTTTTAATCCATAGATAAAACATGTTAGAAAAAGAAAAAGCCATTCAAGAAAGCAAGAAATTAGACAACCATACAAATAGTCAAAAATTGAAGAAAAATATTTCAAAGGGGTCCCTCATGAATGTTCAAAAGAAGAAGGGTTCACTCAAGGGACCCACTATTTGAAAGTGCAATAATGTTTTTGGAAAATAAATTTGACACCAAGGAATCCTTTTCAAAGATTTTCACTTCATCAATAAATTCAAAAGGAATAAAATGCCCCCTCATGAGGGGAAGGTTGAGGATTCTCCTACAAGAAAATATTCTCCCTCTTCAAGGGAAATTGCTTCGAGTTCTTTCTTTGTGAACCCATGACAAGGGAAACACATTTTGCTAGGGGTCCTAGTTGAGAATGTGATTTTTTAAAAAATGTTTTGAAAGGATTTTTTAAGAAAATATTCATTGGAAATCAAATCAATTTTTTGATAATCAAAGTGACATGACGACCCCCCCTTAGAATGGTGTGCGCTAAATGTAGAGGCACATGGCATTCAAAGGAGAGAAAAGAAAGAATGCAAAAGTCATGTTGTGGATTGTGGAACATAGTGAGATGTAACCATGGTAATGTTGTCACACATGTGAGGGAACACACATGAGCACCACAACATCACAAGATATCAAAGAAGAGAGAAATATATGAAGAAAGACTAAGCAATAGCATAATAGACAAGGGAAAAGGTTGATCTAATAGTTTGGGGTCAAAGCTGCTCATAAATACATAAGTATAATTTAATAGTACATAATTGAATTGTCATCATCCCTTATTATATTATACCATGTGAAGAATGCATGGGAAGAAAAAATAAAAATAAAAAATTGGGTCAACATGGAAGGGGAGTCTAAATTCCTTTGACACTTTGCATCATCCCTAATTATCGAAAATCAATACACATAACATAGGGAGAATGATGTAACAAATAGAGGAATTTTTATGACACTCAAACACTCTTCTATCCAAGCACCTAAGAGGGTGAAAAGGGTCATCTAGGAACACAACACACACACATATTCTAATTAAAAGGTAAAGAAGAGGCACCCCCATAGTCCTCATTAAATGAGAGGTCTTCAACCTCCTAATCTAGATCATTATATGGGGAAGGTGGACAAGCTTGAAAGGGTAGAATATTAAGGGGGGAAACCTAGAACCCCCTACAATAAGAGCCAAGTAAGGAGGCCCCTCAAGGTCTCCTCTACTTAGTTCTTGGGGGGTAAAAGTCAGTGATTTCGTGAAGATCACTGAAAGGGTCAGGGCCTTCTTGAAAAAATTAATCATGCATTTCACAAGAGTGCAATTTGTTAACTCAATAGGTGAGGGAGGAAACACCTAGGATTCACTGTGAGGCTCACCCAAGGGCTTGAGAGCAGTGAAAAAATTTGGGGATGCCAGATCCTCCTTCATCACAAGGAAAACACATGTTAATGCAAAACCACATTTTGAAGGTGAACTCCTCTTTTGACCCCCTTTACTAGCAAGGATATCCTCCATCTTCCTCTTCATCAGAGGATGTGAGAACCCAAAAGATGAGGTAGAAGGCACACAAGAGGAGGAGAAGACCACAATGGAAACCACCAAGGTGTTCAACATGTCCACAAGCTTTGAAAATGGTAGGATATCTAGAAGGTACATCAATAAAGGTGGATCAACTAAAGGGGAAATAAACACCTGCACCCTCTTAGGGTTAGGAATGTTTATGCTCATAGTAGGAGCTAGAAGAAAAACCAAAGCTAATGAAACTAAAGAAAAGAAGATGGGAGAGGAGGTGCTAGAGAAAAAATTGTTGACTTCCCCTCATTCCTCTGTAGAGCGGCTTGCTTAGTGACTAGAGCCTTTCTTTGATGCTTGTGCTCACACACAAGGAAGTTCCTGTGACTATGGGAGCTAGAGGCCAAAAGTAGAGAGGGGATAGAAGGCTCTTTCTTATCCATAAAAGTGTCCTTCACAACCATTTATGGCAGAGGGAGGGAATCCTAGAAGAGAGTAGGAATGAGAGGTTAAGAGGATGGAATGAAAATGGGGGGGGAGGGGGCAGGCTTTAACGCCTCAACGGGGGGAGCTAGCTCTATTGCCTCAACAAAGGGCCTCTTCCCATTCACTACCTTGGGGGAAGGAGTGGTGGGAGGTTTTGGAGGCTAAGAAACAAAGGACTCCCGTTGGGGACCCTTCTCATTATTGTACCAAATGGGCATAGGCATTGTGGGTAGAATGGGAAATTCAAACACTAGATACTTGGGCTTTTTCCAAGTGGGAACCATCATATTCTCCATCAAATTCCTAGGAGGGGAATTTGGTGACACCGCAATAGGGTGTGAGGAAGTGAAAAGTAGGGCAACAAAAGAGGAGGAAGAAGAACCTCGAGCATAGTTTTCTTCCTCCCTTCTTCGAGCCAAAGTGGAATTGTTGCCAGCTTTCAGGTAGTCCCTATATGATATGCATAAGGGAAAGGAGAGTATCTCTCTTTAGGCCTTAAGAACCCACTCTTGTACTTCACATAGGTACAGTACAAGAGGTCTGTCATAGGAGGAAGTGGACCAATAGGTGTAGGACAAAAGTGATCCAGTGAGTAGCTACCACACACAACTGACAATTTATAGTCAGTGTCATGGACTAAATGCATTGTACCCTAATGGATGAATTTCAGACACTTATGCACAACAAAGGGAACTACATTCATAGTGACCAACTAGGGGATACCTAGTTTTACATTGAAGAGTTATGACTCTAGAATCATGTCAAAGAGTAAATTTACTAATTTAGGTCCAACCAGGACTGACAAGGTGATGAAACCAAGGGGAGGAAAAGAAATCCCATTATGTGTGTGCATACTACTCCTAGATTCATCATACCCATCTTTATGTAATAAATTAGTCAACATAATCTCCTTAGTGATGACATTCACTTGGTCCATGTTGGGTCAACAAGAACACTTATTACAATGTTTCCATTGATTTACATGGGGATGTATAAGGGAGATGAATTTTTGTTATAATTCATTGAAATATCATGCAAGGTCAAAGTTATGCTAGGAGAACTACTCACAGGTTGCACAAATGGGATGGGAAGGTGTAGAAAGGAGGCCATTTGCATGCACACTAAACAAAAATTTCATAGAGCCCCCAAGGGTTCTACGACTAGACATTGACCCAATTAAGGCTTCATTTTACAATGCTTACAGAACCTTCCAACTACACCACTAGGTGTCATAGGTCAGGTTACAAGGCTAGGTACCTTGAAACACTTACACCCACAATGCTCCTAGGATATGAGGAAAGGAACTTTCGACACCACCAAATGGAACCAAACTGGTTCACATTAGGTTCACCAAAATGTAAGGTAGGGGGACCAACCACACCAAGGCTCTAGGTTAGGGAGAGTTGAGAGAAAAGGACTACCCTAACTTACCTCAAGTTGGTTAGGAGTTCTTAGATCAAGGACAAAGAATGAAGAGCACTCTCAAGTGCTTTTATTACTCTACTAATCTGATGCTTGGATGGGACTAAATGAGCCAATTTTTGGAACCTGAACTATACCTTAGACAACTCTCTACTCAAGGATGGTAGCATGGGTCAAGGATGATAGCACTACATGCTAGTGTCTCTCAAGGGTGTTGGTGTTTGTACGACTAGAAAGTGTAAAAGTAAAATAAGAAATGCCAAAAAACCTATTGATAGTCTAGCATATGGAGTTTAATGTACTAAACATAATGGTAAATTATATAATATAAGAAATAACTATAGAGATAATAAAGAAGATGACAAAAATTAAGGTGATGAAGATTAACTCATGAAGAGTCCAATTTTCCACCTAGCTCCACACATACATGTACCTGCACACAACCAAGAGAGGAAAAATGTTGGGGTTGTATAGGGGGTTTCCTTAGTTAAATCCTCACTTTGGTATTTCCACCTCCACAAATAGCCAAGAAAGCCATGAGTTAGAAAACATGATAAAGTAAATAGTAGGAAAGAGTACCAAACAATCACAACAATGTTATGCTATGTAAATCAAGAAATAATATGAACTTCTCAATCAAGGTGCCCTCAAGCATGTAGAGGAGGATGCAAGCTTGGTAAGGTATATGCTACCTTAAAAATGAAGAAGCAGTCCCTCGAGATACCAAGTTATGACCCCAATGGTGGAAAAAGTGTAGCAAGATGTGTTGAAGACTGATTTAGTTGCTCAAGAGATGCTCAAAGACCAAGCTGGTGTGTAGAAAATGTGAAGAAGATGGAGTGAATTGATTAAATGATTGTAGAAGATGGAGTGCATATCAAATAGATGCATTTGAAGACCAAAATGAGAGGGAAAGAGATATTTTAGGTTGGCTCTAGTTGACATAGAGGTATTACACTTTATCCCCAATGGGGAACATAATGTCCTTGCAAATTCTAGAGGCAAGAATCTATCAAGGATGACAACACGCTGCATAGATGTTTGCACACCGTGTGTGCATCCTCAACATAAATTACCCCACCAACACAAAGGAAAAGTTCCAAGTGGATGCATTGCATATAGGTGATGTGGAATTTCTTATTTGGGTTTGATTTTTCTAAAGTAGAGGGTGTAAAAGGGGAATTCGCTAGAGTGGTGAAAATTTGCTCCTATACAAATTCCTCTTAGGGTGAATTGGGAATAGTACTTATGCATAGGCACACATTTTCTATCTCCTTCTATTGTTAGAATTGGATGTTGCCTGATTTCTACTGCAATGTACACTGGGTATTAAGTCATATAGAACTTCAAAGTAGAGTGCACGTTGATGAGTTGCTCCTAGATATCATCATTAATTTGTGTACCCTAGTCAATGTGACTCTTATTTTTCCTAATAATCTTAATGTATTCATACATCCATTCTTGGAATGTCAAATAAGTTAGAAAACCTTTCACTCTACTTAGAAGAGTAATCATATCACACACATCCTCCTTGAAATCACTGTGAGGAAACCTTCTAGACCATCTTGCAATGCTAGGCCTTGGGAACTTCAACCATTTCATATTGATCAATTTCTTGAATTCATTTTGATTTTTATCATAAGTCTCCTAAGCATGTTTAATACTCATATCTATTTATTTTTCCATAGTTGGGACTTGGAAAAGCACGTCAAAGAAATCATCATCCAACCTCATCATTACCTATCTCGAGGAGTCTCTGATAGTTCTATCCTCCTTGATGTAGTGTGAGGTAACTTGCAAAACAAACTATGGGAAATGGGCTGCCACTGGGAATGAGGAAACTTGATGAAGGTTACTATGAACTATTTCCTCCAACTCTTTTTTGAGAGATTGCTTTAATGTTCTTTTAACAAAATCATCCATATCTAGGTGTCCAATTTTTGTATCCTTGATCTCATCGATCTTGGATGTGACCATCATAGGTGGATAAACACCTTGATAATTTTACTTAACTTTTTCCTTATTGCTTGCTGATAGAGATTCTTTAGTTTTCATCAAATGCACAGGGAATAATGATATCTTGATGAGGAAAACTTTGATGAATTCTTGAAAGGAACTTTGGAAAATAATTGCAAAGAAACAAGGGATCTTTTCAATAATATAATAGTATACATATGTAAGTGTGGGAGTGCAGAAAAGCCAAGTGAGCACTTTGGAGCAAGTGAAGGGAAGTAGTGGAGTGAGAGAAATTAAGGGAATGTAAGAAAAATGGAGCTTGGAATGCAATTTTGAAAGTTTCTAGGTGTTAGAATTTTTTTGGGTATTTTGTGCAATGGTGCTTAATTTCAATGCCCTTGCATATTAGGGGAGTTCATTTATGTATTAGCATTAAAAATTAGTGCTACTACACATTTCACATGGAGTTTCACTTTGGTGTAAGGGTGCTCAATTTCATCACTTGTGCATCTTTTGGGAAGTTCATATTTTTGCATGAGTGGTGAAATATCCCACTAATACATGTAATTTGAGCATATGGGTGAGATAAATTTAGAAAAGAAATGGTGGTATTTTTCACCGCCATTGCATATTGGGAAGGTCTATTTTTGTAGAGGCAGTGAAAAAGCCCATTTATATAGCTAAGGAATTGGCATGAAAAACAAAAAATGTATCAACAAGATCTTTCACCACCATTGCATATTAGTGGGAGAAATATCACGTAGTGGCAGTGAAAAATTCCACTACTACACTTGGAATTATTCTAGTAGGTCATGTTATGGAGAAAATCTTTCACACCTTACATATATGGACATGTGGAGAAAATCACCACCATTACATGTGTAGGGAAGTTTGATTTTGTACTACATATTCGATGACAAATACTGATGCTACACAAGAATGTTGGGTATTGGAAAAAATGTGAGATTAATCATGCATAGACAACAATGAATACTTAAGAAATATTTCATGCCCTTCTAAGACCAGACAAAACAAAAATGATAAAAGTAAACCTAGAAGACTAGGGCATGGAATGAAAGAGGCGAATAGCCAAAACAATAACCCAAAGAATGAAAAGATGAAAACAATTTAATCCAACATGATTTCGAAAGAAAATAATTGCATAGATTTGAAAAAACATTCTAATAAAATAAAAATAGTTAGAACCCTAAAAAAGAAAGGAAAAGAAGAAATCATACCTGAAAAATGAAGAAAAGATGCAAGCCCTAGTTGATGAAAATGCCAATGAACCTTCATAATTTTGCATGAATGTGCAATCAAGAGGTCTTCACCAAAATCACAAAGAGAAAAGAGGGAAGAAATGAAGCTAAGAGATTAGAAATGAAGCTAAAATGATTTAAAAATTCATTAAAAAGTGTTTAAATAAAGTTGCATCAATGAATTGCATGTTCATTTATTTTGTACGTGCAAGGACAGGAAAGCTCTAGCAACATTGAAAAATAACACCATTAAATTTTTAAAAAGTTCAAGGTGTAGTGGCGCTAAAAAATAGCATCCTTGCACATAATTTTTTTTCTATCATCTCATGTAGGAGTGCTAAAAAACAATGCCCCTACATGGGCAAAAAACTTTCTAACTTCGAAAAATTGAAAAGTGACAAAATATTTGTTTTGAAGCTTTTTGAGAAATGGGAAGAAGCGAGTGCTTGAGGGGAAAATTCAAGGCTCAAGACCATGTGTAAAGGTAAGTGAAAATATGCCTCATTTTACATGCTTAAAATTCATTGGGCTACGAGATGGAAAAATTTCATAGGGGTTATCCCATGAATTAGGCTAGCTAAATTAGAGGATAATAGATTTATAATTTCATATTGAATCATGCAAAAAAGTTAAGGAGGCTTGGGAGACTTTCGAAAAATTGTATAAGAGGATATCAAATTGATAATGACTTGATGAATCTTGATCCAAAATAAATGACCACATCTAAGACTACATCTTCAAGATTAAGAAATTGAGAACATAGCTAAAAGATTACAATATTGTTAAGGAAGATTTACAATTGATTCTAAATTTGTTATCCAAGCTTGATTTTAAGTATTCAATATTTTTTTATGGCTTCCATACCAATCAAATTTCTATGGGAGTAATATAAGTTGATCCTAAGTTTTATGAATTCGTACATCTCCTAATCTAAGAGGAAGCAACGTTAATTCAAATGGGTATCATCAAGTCTTCTAAGCCACAAGTATTGGTGGTTAGCAAGACTAAGGTACAAAAAGAGTCAAAGAATCTTAAAAAAAAAAGGTATAAAAAAAACTATCTACATAAACAATTTGAATCCTTTCTCTCTCAAGGGGAATCATCTAAGAAGGAGAAGTCTAAGTGTATATTTCAAGAAAATAGAGTATGATGAACATCAATGTTATTAAAAAAAAATTGATGAGTTGAAGCATCTTCTAGAGAATAATCATATTATTTTGTCTTCAAAAATTAAAGGGAATCATCTTCTTCTTCTTTATCAAAGTTAGAGAAGAATAAGGGATGTAACATGTCCATTCTTCTATCCATTGATTTTTACTATATTTTAACCACATGGGAACAATTTATGCTACTAACATTTAGGCAATAAAATTTCATTTCTAATTGAATAACAAGATGCACATTTGAAACAGTTCCATTTCAAACTTTCCCATTACATTACAAAGAAACATTACAAAATTCCAAGTAACGAATCCATATTACATAATTTCACAATGAAATTTTCCATTTACAATTTCTTAATAAGAATAGAGATACATGTTTACATACATAGCTTCCATGATCTAATGATATAGATATATAATTAGAATACAATGATCTAGATGTCCCCAGTGTTAGTGCATAGCTCCTAGATGTTCCCATTACTAGTGCATACATTTTAGGTATCCCAAAAATTGGTGCTTACATCCTCAAATCTTGACCACCAATTGTATGAGGGAGAGCATCACTCAAGTGCTTTACCACCAACCATAGAGTTACTATGATCCCCCACACATCTACCTAATTGGTAAGATGGACCTACCCTTCAATGAAGAGATTGGTTTGGTATCCTCATAATCTTGGCCTTCATAAGTATAGTTTTATGTCCTACATATCTAGAGCTACCATACATTGACTACAACCTACATGTATGACATCTCTGCCTAGTATGCAATCTTGATCATGGTGAACTAATAGTGTAAACAATGGCTACTTACACTACTTTGGCCAAAGAATTCAACAACTAGTAATTTGAGTGCAGGTATTCTATTCACCCACCCTTTAGGTTGATTTGGCATTGACCATTCACAATCATAACACACATTCAATATAAGGTGATGACATAAAAAATTGTGTAACTAGGTTACTCCCTTTCCAATGGATTATACTAACCCTAGGAATAACCAAGCTATAAGAAACTGACTAACTAGGTTACACCCTTTCCCATTGATTATGCTAACCCCAAGAATAGCCAAGCCAACCATAAATGCACACATACTAAGTGACCAGCTAGGTTACTCCTAATGGAACTCTCAAATTTTGCAAATTTGAAGTGCCCATTTCAAAAAAATTGCCTCTACACTCTCAAAAGTGCACCTAAAAAATCTACCTAAGTGACCTAATTTGGAGAGTCATATTTTGATGCCAGTTGATTTTCATGCAAAATACCTTTGTAGAACCACTCATGTGACATATGTGAGCATGCATGTAAATTTTTAGCTTCGCACAATGAGTATTGATAGTGTTTCAAAAAGTGAAGTTAGAGGGTTTTAGCACTATTCTGTTGTTTGCAAACTTTCAGTTTTGTAAAGTAGCCTCCCATTTGGGCTTGAATTTTGCAATGGGATGATCGTCATGTCAAAAAGAATGTTTTCTCCATTATTCATGCATGCATGAACTCCCAAGTCAGTTTTCAGAGCTTCATGAGCTTATTTTCTATTTTTAATAGATCAAAACCAAATGTAATTTGTTCAATTTTGCACCTACATTTTCTAAAACCTTTTTGAGAGGTCAACTTTGACCTTCAATATCATGTGTAGAATGATGATTCAAGAAAATTACTCTTGTACACATGCTTACTGTACCAAAGTGATCCATTATGTCTGGTGGCAACTCGCTAGGAGTTGATTTGATATTTTTTTAAATAAGTGATTTCATGAGTTTTAATTGGTTATGAACAGGCTGTTACAAAAAAATCAACTAAGCAACTTTGCCAATGAATATCTTTCACCTCATTATTTTTTTGTCTGAGCCATCTATTTCACTCCATTCTTGGACTGAATATCTACATGCCTGTAAGTTTTCATGTCTCCAAGAGGTCATTTGACTAGTTTCCCAGGGCGATTCCAAAGCCAACTAGGCCAATTTTCACCACTCTACAAAAAGGTCAGAAAGCGAGTTTTAATGGCAACCTAGTTTCAATTTTCATGCTAGATTCATTTAGAAAGTAGTGTTGAGTCAATTAAGTAAAATTTGTTTGAAAACAAAAAAAATTAGTCAGGCCCACATGAGGACCCGACTTGTGTCACACAAGTTGAGGACAACTTACTAGTCAAGAGGCTAGGGGCAAAGCAAACTATGAATGTTTTATAAGAAAACCAAAACTCACAGGTCAAACAAAAATACTTTCTCATCAAAAAATTTGTGAGAGTTCTGAAACAAATAATAAATGAATTGCCTAAGGTATGTTATACCTCAAGAACATGATGAAGGATGGAAACATGAAGCTATTATATTTTCTTTTCACAAGACTGTCCCGTAGAATCTGATAGAAGCATGAATTTGATTGCATGCAATCAAAATACAATGGAACAAGTAAATTTCTTTGCAGATTCAAAGCTCCACATGAATGTAGTCATTATTCCAATATAACAGTAATAAGACTTATGAAAGTATTGTTCGAGAGTAATGCTTTTGGCTCCCTCATATCATATCTAGTTGAAGCATATGGTGATATAGGGTAGTGGCATGGTTTTGACAAAACTATTGAAGCTACAAAAGCTAAATTAGATGTAGAGTATCCTTAGATCAACATTTCACTTGGAATTTAGATTTGGTTCACAACTTTTCAAATGAAAGTGGAGGGATCACACAACTCACATGTGCCATAGAGGAATTCAATGCACAGAGAAAACCCTATCAAGGCCAACAAACCATAAGAGTATGTTTTGCTAAAGGAGTAGCTATAATGCCAAGCTAGAAGTTTACATTGGTAGTGAAAAATGAATTAAAATTATTTGACAATTTAAACCTATGGTAATTGGCTTGAATGCCCTATAAGCCATGGTGTATAAAACAAAAATACAGAGTTGTTGTATCTCTTGTGAGTTTTGACGAAAGTCCATCAAAATAAATATAGACAGGGCACACACCATGTTGGACACAATTCTATTTCAAATGTGGTCTCTAGAATCCCATGATTGCTATGCACAAAATGGTTTTGATGAAAAGTGATAAATTTTCAAGTAAATGCAATGGGCAGAGCTTAAGCTAAATATCTCCCTCTGATAGTGTCTTCCCTGCTTTTCTTGTGCATGAGAAATAGAGGCACATTAAAAGTGATTAACAAGGCACCACCAACATCAGAAGAAGTTGTCATTAAAAGGAGAGGGATTTGAGAATGAAGCTGCCACCATGCTCATTGTTGATGGAGACACCATCATTCAAAATAGAGAAGGGAGGAGTCCAAGGATGGGTGTGTGGTTACTTTGCAAAGGAGGTTAATGTTTGAAGTGAAGATGTATCAAGATTGATACTATGGTTGAATTCTACCATGATTGGAGGCAACTAATGTGCCACAAGCCAGCTAAGAGCCTGAGTATGCATGGAATAAAATGCAAACAAAGCAAGGTACGACCTACACACAAGATAAGTTTGTTGAAAAGTCCTCAGAAACTTTTAAGCACTACAAATGCATATGAAAGAGGAGCAGTGGTTTCCATGGCCAGATGAGAAGCTGGATGAGCATGGGGAACAAGCAAATAAAATTTAGGGGAAAAAAAAAGGGGAACACGAAGATCAATGACCAAGATGAAGAGCTAGATGCAACAACATCTCAACCCTTACCCGCTATCTCGCGGGTCTAAAGTGCAAGCTTGTTAAAATGTGCAAGAGCACATGATCAGTGTGGTGGGGTTTTATTTTATTCAAAAAGGCTAGTCTTTTAAATGTGATTAAAATATTTGTATAAAAATGTGAAGTTGGCCCCAAGCAAAAGGTTTGAAAGGCATTAAGTATTGATCAATGCTAAAATAAAGTGTGGCTCAATAAATTTAAAATTCCTTCATTTTATAAGCATTGTTATTAATATAAAATGAAGGTAAATGGTGTGAGTAAGTTGTTTTTTACAGCCCAACATTGTTATATTTTAAATGGCCTTCACCAAATGCTTGAGGAAAGGTATTTAAGTTCAATGTTGTTGGGTCGACATTTAAGAGGCCATAGTTAAAATTTTGTTTACCCAATGATGTATTTTTGAAGCCTCATTTTCTTAAAAGAAAAATATTTTTAAAAGAGATGTGGGATAGAATGCATGGGTGAAGTGAATCCATTTTCTTTGTAATCAAACATTGTATTGGCTGGGCATATAAAACATAAAATGAAAGCATGTGGATATTTAATAGAGTGAATTTATTCACTTTATAAATAGGTATTTTGCAAAGTTTTAAAGTGCACAAAGGAAAATTTTAATGTAAAATGAAATATGTGCTAGGAAATAAAGTGGAGCTCCAACATAATAGAAGAGCAGAAATGTGAAATTGTCATGGACAAACAGAGGCATTTTTATATAGATGCTAGGTGAATGATGAAGATTTTCACAGAGGAGTGAATTTGCTGTGGAAAATTGAGAGGCAAAGTTGGTTGAAGGAAGAGAGATGAGAGAAGATTTTCTTGTTGCTAATTAATGGTGGATGAAGATTCTAGATGGCACCATTAGATTGAATTTTTGGCTTCTTCTATTTCTTCTTATTCTCATTCTCTTCTCATGGTAATCGGTTCCAATTTCTGAAAGCTCTGGGTAGAATTGTAAAACTAGGGTCAATTCTAACTGGGTCATTAATCTGAAAGTGTTTATATTCTAAATTATGCTTTCATGTTTATATTTTATTTGATAATTTTCTCTATGGATAAAATGTAATGCTCCTTTGAATTCAATAATTAGAGATTATCTGGGTTTTTTCATGCACATTTGTTTCATTTGAGTTGCCATAGTTGTTTCCCTTTGTTTTGTCAATGATGTAATTACTTTAATGAATGCCAATTGCATTTGTTATTTCCTATTGTTCACGGAATAGTTTAACTACTTCAACAAATGTGATAGGAGTGTTTTTTTTTTGGTTGATTTGTAAGAATGGTTACCAGATAAAGCTTTAGTGGTCTTCTTGTCAAAATGTGATAACAATTACAAAGATCTACAAAACATTTCCAACATTGTAGGATGAAATTTTGGTTATATGAGTCCATAGCCCTCTTTTGGCACTGGTCAATTTCATGCATCTGTTGTTTTCAGTTTGCTCCCAAATTCTTAAAATTAAAAACCATTTCAATTATGTTTTGAGTTATGTGTTTGTCATGTTCTCTATGCTGGTTAGTGAAATTCAATCAATGTCTT
>VDFB02345206.1:0-84835 GCA_007258455.2 Sequoia sempervirens
ATTGCTCAAAGTACAAATCTGAGGGCAACATTTCCAGCAAGCAAGAAGGTGTAACGAAGATCAATCATGGAAGATGGAGACTCTTGGTGATATATTTCTTTTTCGTTTTCATTTGATTTCCATTGTACTTCGTTACTTCATTGGATTCTTATGTTATTTTTGCTAACACCATTTAACAATCTGATTTCCCTTGATTACATTGGTGAACCTGACGTATTTGGACAAATAAAAAACTATTTTTTGGAGTTGGTTTCTTCTTGTTGCAGGGCTTGCTTGGTTTTTGTTGCAAGAGTGGCATCATTGTGGACAAATCCAAAGATTCGACCATAACTTTCAAACGGATGTGTATTTGCTCACAAAAATATTTTTGCAGCTTGGGGACAATATCACACACTTTCATTCCAAAATAATATTTTTTGGATCGGTTTTGCATTTTTTATAATTATTTTTCTGTTTTTAATAAAAAATTAATTTTGGGAGCAAATAATCGAATTTTTTAGATATGTTTACATTTTTTGAAAGATATTTGAATTTTAATATAGGTCTACTCTTTAGTTTTTAAATTTGGATGCGAAATTTTGAGTCAAAAAATAGATCTTTTAAAACTGGTGTTTAACACAGATTGGCTTATATCTCTCTCACGGTTGTAGATCTAATCACAATTTTTTTTTTGCAGATTTGGGATGATAGCAGATGACTCCACTAAAAAAATCAGAATTTTTAAAGCTGTTATGTATTTTTTATAATTTTTTTATGATTTTTCATAAAAAATTAATTTCAGGTGTAAAACAGCAAATTTTTCTGATTTATATAAATTTTTGGAAATCTCTTGAGATTTTAGACAGGATTTATTTTCTGTATTCTCATTTTACTATAAAAAAAATAAAAATTTAAAGATCAGATTTGTTGTGTTACTAATATTTTCTTGTAGCGTGTGGCAATCCTCTTTCGTGTGTCAAAGACCATTGTTTCCAGAAAACTACTAACTCATTGTTTGTATATTCGCATGTCAAAGAAGGAAAAACAAACATTGTGCTTGTTTATTTCTAGATTAGCAAACATTATTTTTTGGTGCTTATAAAAAGAATCATGTCTTTTATGATTGATTGTGCTTGTGGAGTGGTAGGTGAGTATGCTCTCACTTGGTGAAAACCTTGTGATCAGAAAACCAGACCCATTCTTTTTTGTTATATTACCCCTCACGATTCGGTATATCGGAGTATCCTCTCCCCTTGCGCATTCGTGCGATCCTGGGTGTAAGAGAAACGGTTACTGACTCTAGAACTTGGGCCTGTTCTGGTGGGAAAAAGTACTCACCCTAGGACGACTCAGACCGGTAGCACCCTGACACCGAGGGACTTCCAGCCGGTATAGAAAAGTCGGTTCTTTGGGAAAGCCCAAGAATCACGAGCGTGGTTCTGACGAGATGGATCCGAAAGGGGACTCTCGCCGCATGGATCACACCCCACGAACGGAATGCCCGAATTAAACACCTCTTGTCTTAGTGTCCAACCATTCTATTGGTCGTTGCTTGATATAGTGTAGGGTACAGTATCATGCCCGAAGATTACTCACTACTGATCCCCTTGAGTAGAGATAGAAATTCTTGGGATGTCACTACCCAAAGAATCTGAATTTGGTGTGCTCGAATGACGTTAATGAGCCGTGGAGGGGAGCCAATGCCACCAAAATTCTAAGCTATCCGCTCTCAAGAAGGAAATGTGTTTATCACCAATCCGGGGTATATCAGTGGGCTATACCAGGTATACAAACCCTTGGCCTATTGGCCTTTTTAGGATTGTGCTTATCTGATGTGTGATTGGTTACATTCAAAACGTTGTGCTTGTCAAGTGTTTTCTAGATTTTCAAACATTATACACAACAGTCACAAATCTGGACACAAACAAACAATTGACCTTGGACAACTCAGACTTTTCAACAAAACGTCAGAAAACAATTTTAGTCCCCATTTTGAACTTAGACTTTGCATTGTTCATCTTAGTCATCATTTTAAACCTAGACTTGGCATTTATAACATTAAGTCCTTAGTCAAACATCATCATCTTAGTCCTCATATTGGCCTTGACAACCTTGTCATCTTGCATTAATCATTTCCTTAGGAAAACGTCATCATCATCTTGCATTGTCATCCTTTATTCCAAAAATACAAAAAAAAATTAGTGGCATAACTTGTCATCTTAGTCTTCATTGTCCTTTGGCATTAGTCATTTTCTTTTGACAACATTGTCATATTGCATCCCTTATTGTAAAAAATCCAAAAACATAGTCTTGCATTGTCATCCTTTATCCAAAAAAATCCAAAAACATAGTCTTGCATTGTCATCCTTTATCCAAACAATCTAAAAAACATAGGCTAGTGTCATCCTTGCATTTACTTGTCATTCTCATCATCCTCATTTGAGCAAATCCCGTTTACGGTTGAGACTAGGCTTCAAAGACAACAACGGCAAATGGAAAACTTTGCACAAGATTCCAATCCCAACATCGACAATAACACTTATGACACAAACCAACATTGGAATTTTTCTGACCCATTTCACAACATGAATATGCAATCTTCCATGAACATGCCATCTTCATCACAAAAATTTTATGAACCATTCATACAAAGAGACCAAAATGGACAAGCATATTGGAAAGACATAGAAGCTGCAGCGAAAAATCCTGATATATTATCCTTTGCAAAAAAAATAGTCTTACGTGACCCTCAAAGGTATCTAGCCATGCTTTTGGATGAAGGGGCTAAGTTACCACAAGGCTTTGACATAAATACTTTGCCACCATCTATCTACCCTCACAATCAACAGTCACTTGTCACAAATCCTACCATTAATTCACAACAAACGTCCACTTATCGCCCTTATCCTAACCTTGACAAGGGAAGCCAACTATCAACTAGTCCATTCCAAACCTCCACATCATATGCTATTCCTTCACCTGTTAATCCCGTCCAAGACTACATCCCTTATCAACCATCTACCAACTCAGGTCAAGTCCCCACATCATACCATACCGTTCCGGTCCAAGTCTCCACATCCCATTTCAATCAACCTTACACCAATCCAGTTGAAGTCTCCATGTCATATCATTGTCCTTCAATAGTTAATCCAATCCAAGACTCCATGTCATATCCAGTCCAAGTCTCAATGTCATACCCTAGTCGTTCATATGCTAGTTCAGTCCAAGTTCCCACGTCCTATCCTAGTCCTTTAGTCATTAATCCTTTTCAAGTCATCCCCTCACAAGCCACATCTAGTCATGAAAATTTTGTCATTGCTCAAATTCAAATCCCATTGTCTAAACTTGAGGATAATTTTCAAAATGAAAGCCCAAAGCATGACCTTATAATGTCACCCTCATGTCAAGAACAAGGTAGTCCATCCCATGACCTTATTTATGATTGTATCATCCACAACAACCCCATCTTTGACCAAGACCCTACCATTGACCAAGAAGTCCAAGTCCACGACAACCCTATCTTTGACCAAGACCCTACCATGGACCAAGAAATCCAAAATGATCCACTCCTTGACCTTTACACCATTCATGATCAAACACTTGACGACCCTATACAAGCTTCAACTATTGACACTTCCCACAATAAGACACTTGCCTCCATGGGACACATAGACAATATTCCTATAGAACAAGAATCTCCCACTAGGGACATGATTGCATAAGATCAAGTTATAGCTAAAATCATTGGACTCTATGACACTAAAAATAATGATGGCTTTGACATTTCCTTGGAAGCACCAACAGAATCATCTGAACTTGACATGTCACACAATCAGACAAAGGATATCAGTCAGGAATATGTCCAACAAGATAATGAAGCTAAGACACTTTATCAACTAGGGTCATCTATCTTTGTCAGAGCAGGATTTCTTGCAAATGAAAATATTACAAGTGACAGTGTCCATAGACATCATGATGGGTTAGCATCTTGCTTTCAAAACAATAAATACCCCATTGCAAATAGAATCTGTCAAAGCATGCAATATCAAGGAAAAAGACTAGGCATACATGAGCAAGGCATTTTTGAACCAATACAGCTTCAGGGAAATTACAGACATCAAGATCTTGGCTATTCCTTAGACAACAAATCAAATGATGCCAGTGGTACCATCTCGATATTGGGGGCAAGTTTGTCAAATACAAACGTCAAAATGGAGTCCATGGGAAATCCTTGTCATAAGATTGTTGCCAACACCCCCTCCACCCACACCATAAACCATCATTCTATCATGAATCAACCTCCCCTTTGGGACCAACAAAAGCAAAAGTCTTACAAATCAAAATATCAAAATAAAATTTCAAAGACCATTGAATCAAACAAACGAACAAGTGGACAAATGAAATTAAAATGGATCCCAAAGAAAGATGGATCAAACAAAGACATCAAGTCAAATACAAAAGTCAATTACAATGTGGAGCCACAAGACAAGAGAACTCCTACATATAACACATGTCCACCTCCTTCAAAATGGTCATCAATCAAGGTATATAAATGTATTGGTTCCAAACGCCATCCCTCCAAAATCTGTCATACACCATCCCAAGTTTGGAAAATAAAAAGTCATTCATCCAAATGTCCAAACAACCTTTCCACGTCTACCATCATTTGTCATAATCCTACATCTCGCCTAAAGTCCAAAAATCCTATGTAACAAATCCGTCACATCTTGGTAGCAACTCTTTACCACAAGGACTCTCATGGCACTCTATTGCGATGTGCGTATTTTGATAAGGCCAACACTAGTATCAGAAAGGATCACAATGACATCGATTAGTTGTATACAAGTGCTACAATCTTGACAAGACAACTCCTTCAGCAAGGTCATTATTGGCATATCATGGCACCAGTCTCTTACAATCAGCACCCATGGATTCGATTAGTTTATTATCTAAAGCATTCAAAGCATCCACATATCGAAATACAAAATCAAAAATAAAAAAATCATCACCCTGATGAAAAACTTTGAAAACAGGTCTTGGTGACACAAAAAAAAAAAAAATTCATAAAAATAGTAAAGAGAAAAATTCCATCCAATGGTGAAAACCTGGCAAATAGTCACCCTGGATAAGTACCATGATGAAAATCTGGCAAACAGGCGTCATGTGTAAAATAAATCATCTATGTGGACTCTTACACTTGGGGGCAAGTTGTCTCATTTCCCATGCCTTTCTCATGACATTGACATCCATCCAAGCCTTATCATTTCCGTCCATTTTTCCACCTACCTTGGTCTTGACATAAAACCGACAAACATAAATCATGCTTTGGGAAAACTCTTGACATGTCTATCCTTCGGTCATACACGATTCATGAAACATCATTGACCATCATAGTCTTATTGTCTTTATACGACATAGTCCTTAAAAATCATATGACAATTCCATTAGTTTCATGTGTCTCGTCTTTTACCAAGGCCACCCCCTATCCTTTCATGTCTATCACTTACCTTGGCTTTCCCTTGTCAAATGGTCTAAGGATAATCATCATCCCATCTAGTCCGAACCAAGTCATTCCAAATGCAACGATTCCAATTCATACAAGCACATTATCCAAAATTTTACTTGACTGTATTCCTGGCCCAGCTGTAGACATCCATACTTTTGTCACATTATCGTCATCGTCCTCACGTTGTTTTGGGATGCGTCCTTCCCATGTCAAACAACGTTGTCATCACTTGTCAATTGGTATTCAGCTTGACTAGGGGCACAATCATGTTTGTCCTTGGATTCTCATGTGTAGGCATCAGTTATTTGCACTTGTCATGATCCTCTTAAATGTCAAAATCCAAAAAAATCATAAAACGACAAAAAGACAAAAAAAATCGCAAAAAGTCCTAAAAAAGACCAAAAACATCATCAAATGTCCTGAAAGAAGAAAAAAACATCACAAAAAGTCCTGAAAAAAAAGGAAAAAACATTATAAAAAGTCCTGAAAAAAGATCAAAAACATTGCAAAATGTCCTGGAAAAAGACCTAAAAATCATAAAATGTTCTGAAGAAAACCAAACAAAACATTAGACTGCGCGAGGCACACAAGTGCACTATCATCTCTGATCAAAGTCAATCAAGTCAATCAGTCCTTGTCATCTGTCCGAACTACGTTGTCTCTGGCATTTGCTACGTAGGCAAGGCCATCAGTCGATGAGTCCCCGAGACATTAGGTCAGTCCTTTTAGGTTGGTCCAAATAAAATCATGACATTTGTCACAATCGTCACATCGGTCAAATAAGTCAGACATAGTTAAAATCAAACACAAGACAGTCATTTGAAATGTCAATGTCAAAATTGGTCAAAATTAGACAACATCTAATCAATCATACAACAATATCAACGCTACAAAACACACGACAGTCAAACAATGTCAATCTGCCACTTTGGTCCTCTTCAAGATGTGTCCTTGGAGTTAGACCTCATAAAAATGTCCTTTGCCTTTGCAAGATGTGTCCTTCCTGACAATAGGCCCCGTCAAACCGTCAACACCGTCAAATTGGTAAAACTCTTAAACTGTCAAAACTGTCAAACCGGCAAGAATTCAATCTTTGGCAAACAAAATTAAATGGCTGTTAATCTTTTTGGTCTATCTTGTCTTATCTTTGATTGTCTTGGTTATTTTGTCTTATATTTTACCTGCCTTGTCTCTTTTGGTCATGTTACCTGAGGATGTCCCACGAAGGATTTAGAGGTGTGATGACGTCTCCTGGCCTATTTTATTTTCTTTGACTGCTGTCTGGGGATTGTCTTGACAAAAAGACTGGGGCAACTTCACCCTTAGTATGAGTTAGGACATTCCTTGTCTGTGACTGTCTATTTTTCAAGTGGATGACCTTGAACACCTTGGTCTACGTCATATCATGGTGTTTGTTGTCCATTTGTGTCATTTTTACCACCGCAATGATGATTACATAATAAAACATTAGTCCTATGGCAATGTTTTGAAGGATTTGGTCTAGGAACTAACATGCATCATCTTTAGTCGTGTCATCTTCTCTCTCTCGTCTCATATAGGCATTGCATCCATATCATCATCCATATCTTTTGCACTAACATTTTTTTTGTCTCTTCATATTCTAGTCTTCTCATTAATTTCGAGAGCACACCCATGTTCTTGGAACCTGTCTTCCTCTCGAGGGGGCATACCGTAACCCTCCTTGTCATTCTTCCTCATCTTATTTTGCACTGGGGCATTTTTTGACTTATTTTTCTTGTCACAATGCGACATGCTACATTATGACAAAGAGGGGCAAAATGTAGACACCTAAAAATGACCTAGGCCTGCAAGCTTCATTTTTACCACTTTGTCCTAGCATAATTAAGACATTTAATTATGTCCTCGGTCCACATTCGACTATTGATTAAATAATTCATAATTATTTAATTGATTCATGTCCTTTGATTCCTTATGATTATTAAATAAATAAATTTTATTTATTTATTAAATACGTCATTAACTGTCTAAGTCTTTCTTTAATTAAATAAATTTCTTAATTTCCCCTTCTGCATTTAATTCTTATTGATTATTAAATAAATGAATTACATTTATTTATTTAATACGTCACTGATTGTCTTAATTAAATAAATTGATTAATTTATTTAATTAATAAGTCTTATCTCCTAAATTAAATAATTAAATTTAATTATTTAATTGCTAATTTATATTCTTCATTTTTAAATAAATTAAATTATTTAAAATGTCATGTCAATCCTAACTCGACAGTTGCTTGGTAAATAATTTGAAAAAGATTATTTATTATTTCTCAAAATCCATAATTTGAATTATTTTAATTCAAATTAGTAATTAATCTTCCAAAAATCAAGTAATGGGGCAGATTCTTGATTTTTCAAATCTGATCTTCAGTCCAAATCTTATCTCTTTGATTTTTTGAATCTTGCAAATCAGGCGATCTTATCTCTTTGATTTTTTTGAATCTTGCAAATCAGGCAATCTTATCTTCTTGTTTTTTCGAAAATCTTTATTTCTTTAATTAATTTCCTCATTTATTCTTCACCGTCGATCCAATTTTATTCCGACCGTTTGATTAAGGATTTTTCCCTAACCCTAATTAGGGATTCTCGGGTTTAATCTGGATCGTCCATTTTAGGTTCTGGTCATTGATTTATCTCGTCCGTCTGTTCGAAATGGCCTTTTATATAAAATGCCATCTTCTTCTCATTTTTGAGGGACACACCTTGAAATTTTTACGTAATTACTATAGTTATTTACTTAGCTTCACATTTCATTGTCATAGGCAATTGTAGTATTTCATTATTGGCATTAGGTTTTAGGCATTTGATTAATATTGACATTTGTTTTAGACATAGGCATTGGCAAGAGTCATAGGCATAGCAAATCCTTCAAATCTTGTTGTAGGGCTTAGGCATTTTAGATTGCTCAAAGTACAAATCTGAGGGCAACATTTCTAGCAAGCAAGAAGGTGTAACGAAGATCAATCATGGAAGATGGAGACTCTTGGTGATATATTTCCTTTTCGTTTTCATTTGATTTCCATTGTACTTCGTTACTTCATTGGATTCTTATGTTATTTGTGCTAACACCATTTAACAATCTGATTTCCCTTGATTACATTGGTGAACCTGACGTATTTGGACAAATAAAAAACTATTTTTTGGAGTTGGTTTCTTCTTGTTGCAGGGCTTGCTTGGTTTTTGTTGCAGGAGTGGCATCATTGTGGACAAATCCAAAGATTCGACCATAACTTTCAAACGGATGTGTATTTGCTCACAAAAATTTTTTTGCAGCTTGGGGAAAATATCACGCACTTTCATTCCAAAATAATATTTTTTGGATCAGTTTTTGCATTTTTTATAATTATTTTTCTGTTTTTAATAAAAAATTAATTTTGGGAGCAAATAATCGAATTTTTTAGATATGTTTACATTTTTTGAAATCTATTTGAATTTTAATATAGGTCTACTCTTTAGTTTTTAAATTTGGATGCGAAAGTTTGAGTCAAAAAATAGATCTTTTAAAACTAGTGTTTAACAAAGATTGGATTATATCTCTCTCACGGTTGCAGATCTAATCACAATTTTTTTTTTGCAGATTTGGGATGATAGCAGACGACTCCAATAAAAAAATCAGAATTTTTAAAGCTGTTATTTATTTTTTATAATTTTTTTATTATTTTTCATAAAAAATTAATTTTAGGTGCAAAACAGCAAATTTTTCTGATTTATTTAAATTTTTGGAAATCTCTTGAGATTTTAGACAGGATTTATTTTCTGTATTCTCATTTTACTGTAAAAAAAAATAAAAATTTAAAGATCAGATTTGTTGTGTTACTAATATTTTCTTGTAGCGTGTGGCAATCCTCTTTCGTGTGTCAAAGACCATTGTTTCCAGAAAACTACTAACTCATTGTTTGTATATTCGCATGTCAAAGAAGGAAAAACAAACATTGTGCTTGTTTATTTCTAGATTAGCAAACATTGTTTTTTGGTGCTTATAAAAAGAATCATGTCTTTTATGATTGATTGTGCTTGTGGAGTGGTAGGTGAGTATGCTCTCACTTGGTGAAAACCTTGTGATCAGAAAACCAGACCCATTCTTTTTTGTTATATTACCCCTCACGATTCGGTATATCGGAGTATCCTCTCCCTTGCGCATTCGTGCATCCTGGGTGTAAGAGAAACGGTTACTGACTCTAGAACTTGGGCCTGCTCTGGTGGGAAAAAGTACTCACCCTAGGACGACTCAGACCGGTAGCACCCTGACACCGAGGGACTTCCAGCCGGTATAGAAAAGTGGGGTTCTTTGGGAAAGCCCAAGAATCACGAGCGTGGTTCCGACGAGATGGATCCGAAAGGGGACTCTCGCCGCATGGATCACGCCCCACGAACGGAATGCCCGAATTAAACACCTCTTGTCTTAGTGTCCAACCTTCTATTTTGGCCATTGTTGATATGTAGTAGTGTAGTACATCATGCGAAGATTACTCACTACTGATCCCCTTGAGTAGAGATAGCAATTCTTGGGATGTCACTACCCAAAGAATCTGAATTTGGTGTGCTCGAATGACGTTAATGAGCCGTGGAGGGGAGCCAATGCCACCAAAATTCTAAGCTATCCGCTCTTGAAGGAAAGATGTTTATCACCAATCTGGGGTATATCGGTGGGCTATACCAGGTATACAAACCCTTGGCCTATTGGCCTTTTTAGGATTGTGCTTATCTGATGTGTGATTGGTTACATTCAAAACGTTGTGCTTGTCAAGTGTTTTCTAGATTTTCAAACATTATACACAACAGTCACAAATCTGGACACAAACAAACAATTGACCTTGGACAACTCAGACTTTTCAACAAAACGTCAGAAAACAATTTTAGTCCCCATTTTGAACTTAGACTTTGCATTGTTCATCTTAGTCATCATTTTAAACCTAGACTTGGCATTTATAACATTAAGTCCTTAGTCAAACATCATCATCTTAGTCCTCATATTGGCCTTGACAACCTTGTCATCTTGCATTAATCATTTCCTTAGGAAAACGTCATCATCATCTTGCATTGTCATCCTTTATTCCAAAAATACAAAAAAAAATTAGTGGCATAACTTGTCATCTTAGTCTTCATTGTCCTTTGGCATTAGTCATTTTCTTTAGACAACATTCTCATATTGCATCCCTTATTGTCAAAAATCCAAAAACATAGTCTTGCATTGTCATCCTTTATCCAAAAAAATCCAAAAACATAGTCTTGCATTGTCATCCTTTATCCAAAAAATCTAAAAAACATAGGCTAGTGTCATCCTTGCATTTACTTGTCATTCTCATCATCCTCATTTGAGAAAATCCCGTTTACGGTTGAGACTAGGCTTCAAAGACAACAACGACAAATGGAAAACTTTGCACAAGATTCCAATCCCAACATCGACAATAACACTTATGACACAAACCAACATTGGAATTTTTCTGACCCATTTCACAACATGAATATGCAATCTTCCATGAACATGCCATCTTCATCACAAAAATTTTATGAACCATTCATACAAAGAGACCAAAATGGACAAGCATATTGGAAAGACATAGAAGCTGCAGCGAAAAATCCTGATATATTCTCCTTTGCAAAAAAAATAGTCTTACATGACCCTCAAAGGTATCTAGCCATGCTTTTGGATGAAGGGGCTAAGTTACCACAAGGCTTTGACATAAATACTTTGCCACCATTTGTCTACCCTCACAATCAACAGTCACTTGACACAAATCCTACCATTAATTCACAACAAACGTCCACTTATCACCCTTATCCTAACCTTGACAAGGGAAGCCAACTATCAACTAGTCCATTCCAAACCTCCACATCATATGCTAGTCCTTCACCTATTAATCCTGTCCAAGACTAGATCCCTTATCAACCATCTACCAACTCATGTCAAGTCCCCACATCATACCACACCATTCCGGTCCAAGTCTCCACATCCCATTTCAATCAACCTTACACCAATCCAGTTGAAGTCTCCATGTCATATCATTGTCCTTCAATAGTTAATCCAATCCAAGACTCCATGTCATATCCAGTCCAAGTCTCAATGTCATACCCTAGTCGTTCATATGCTAGTCCAGTCCAAGTTCCCACGTCCTATCCTAGTCCTTTAGTCATTAATCCTTTTCAAGTCATCCCCTCACAAGCCACATCTAGTCATGAAAATTTTGTCATTGCTCAAAGTCAAATCCCATTGTCTAAACTTGAGGATACTTGTCAAAATGAAATCCCAAAGCATGACCTTATAATGTCACCCTCATGTCAAGAACAAGGTAGTCCATCCCATGACCTTATTTCTGATTGTATCATCGACAACAACCCCATCTTTGACCAAGACCCTACCATTGACCAAGAAGTCCAAATCCATGACAACCCTATCTTTGACCAAGCCATGGACCAAGAAATCCGAAATGATCCACTCCTTGACCTTTACACCATTCATGATCAAACACTTGACGACCCTATACAAGCTTCAACTATTTCTCAGCTCATATTTGACTAAGGTATGATTGATATAATAAATTGCTCATTCTTTGCCATCATTATTAGTTCATGCTAACAATTCCCATAGTGTTGATGTAGTTGTTGTCACATATAATAAATTAGATATCTTCTATCAATTGGTGGCATAACGACTGGTGGAGTCAATAGATAATTCTTTTTTTGGTCAAGTGATTCTTGAAATTTCTTTGTCCAATTAAAGGGAATTCCTTTTTGTAATAGATGTTGAAATGGATGGATTTTGTCTACTAGTTGAGCAAGGAACCTGCAGATTGATTGTAGTCTTCCTCAGAAAGTCCTTAACTGATTGATATTGGTTGGCAGTGGAATTTCCAAAATGGATTTTACTTTAGAGGGATCAACTTGTATTCCTCTATGAGAGACAATATATCCTAGGAGTTTTCCTTACCGGACTCCGAAAACACATTTCTTTGGATTTAGCATGAGTTGTTACTTTTCAAGTCGGGTGAAGATCTTGTCCAAGACTGCTAGGTGACCACTTCATTCCAAATATTTTGAGAGAAGTTCATAAACATAGTCCTCCATAAGCATGCGCATGTAATCATGAAAGATAGTAGTCATGTCTCTCTTATATGTGGCTCCAATTTTAAGTCCAAATGGCATGATGTTCCAACAAAAAGTTCCCCAAGCACATGTGAAAGCTATCTTTGACTACTCTTTAATATCAATTCTCATTTTTCTATAACCCGAGAATTCATCCATAAATGATATCATTTTGTATCCAACAGTAAGGTCTATTATGATGTCAATGTGTGGTAAAGGAAAATCACCTTTGGGACAAGATTTGTTGAGATCTTTGAAATATGTACATACTCTAATTCGACCATTGTGTTTGGTGATAGGAACAAGGTTTGATATCCAATTTGCATTATCAATTGAGAAAATGAATCTTCCATCTAGGAGTTTCTTCAATTCCACTTTGACAATGGTTTTCTTAACTTTTGTTTGTATGGTTTAGCATTTGGAAAGAGTGTAAAGTGATGTAGAAGGAGCTTAGGGTCAAATCCACGCATATTAGCATATGACCATGAAAAATTGACTTTTCTTTTTGAGAAGAAAGCTATGAACTTAGGCTTTTCCTTGGTGGTCAAAGATGCTTCCAAATATATGATTCTAGAGTTGTCTTGTGTTCTAATGTTCACTTATTTTGTTTCCTCTATAAGCAATGATGATCTCTCTCATTTTATTGGGAGAGCTTCCAATCCTCCATCCTCAGTCGCCTTAGAGAGGTTTTCATCTTTGGATGCATCCTTTATTTTTACTTTTTTCATGGTTAGTAGGCACCTTTCAGTTTCACCTGAAGACCTATTATTTTTATTTTTATCTTTTTCATTTTCACTTTTGTGACTAGAGGAGAGGATAGCCTCACCAAAGTATGTTGCATATTTGAGCTCTATGGAAAATCCAACCTTATGATCCCCACTTGGTTTTCCTTCATGAAGTTTCATGAACTCAACAATGTCTTTGTTGTTCTCAAAAGTGTCCAAACTTGGTTTTTCTTGTTGATACCAATCTATGAGTTGCGGGTAGATAAGGGGTAAGCCATCATCGATATTGTCAAGGGTCATGGTGTAGGTAGATAGAGTAAAGAAAGAGGTAGATTCATCAGGGTCCCAAGAGGTAGAATCAATGGTTTCCTAATAGTGTTTGATCCACTCTTCTCTTTTTGAAAGGGCTTTTGGATAGGGACTTGGTGGATTTGACAGGGAACCAATTGTAAGAATTTAACTAAATTTTTCTTCAATGGGGGACTCATCAAGTATTCCAAATAGTTTGTCAAGGTCCATGAAGGTGGTGGAGGATAGGTAATCCCATTCATATTCATTGGAATCGACATTGTAATCCCAAGAGTCCTCATATGTCTTGATCTCATCTAAAGTATCAACAACCTCACTCGAAGGTAACTTGATACCCTAGATAGTTACTTTTATTGGTACAAACCCTACCCCTTGATGGTGTATTAGCTTAGGTGGTTGTAATGGTTCCAAAATTCCTTGTCTATTTATACCAAGGACACTGTGTCCATCACATCCTTGTCATTTCATTATTGGGAACCCTTTTGGATATTGTTCAACTGGAAATTTCTTATATTCAATGCCCTGGTCATCTTTGTATAGCCATGTGAGAATGTGATCATCTAAAGACTCTTTTGCTAGCTCCCCCCATTTAGTGAAGGTGGTAGGGGGATTATTGAATATAACCTTAGGCTACACAGGATGTGGTTTACCATAAGACTTCAGCAATTTAGGTAATTTCCCAATGAAAAAGAGACTCTTCATGTTGTATTCTCTGTATCCTCTATCCTAGATCTGGATATTTGGTGTGGAAGGTGTGGTGAATGGAGTGGATGTTTTGACAAGGGAATATGGTTCAACATAGTTAGATGGAGTGGTGGATGACTTGGAAGGTGAGGCCTCTCGATTGATGGGAACTTGATGTTCAACAATTCCTTTTAGGTTTGAACAATATTGAAAAGGATAGGGTTGCCAAGAATAGTAATTTTAGTGTCATTGTATGGGAATTTGAGGCATTGATTGTATGGGGATGGAATAGCCCTCATGACATGAATCCATGGGTAGACAAGGAGAAGATTGTAATGCAAATCCAGATCCAAGACATGAAATACTATGTTCTATATTGTTGGGCCAACTCTTACAAGAAGTGAAATTATGCCTTCGGATGAGCGCTCATCATCATCATAATATTTGATCACAACTTTCCTTTTTTGGTCAATGTTATTCTCAGAGTATCCCAATGCTTTCACCAATTTTAGTGAGAAAATGTTCAGACTTGCTCCACCGTCTACTAGGACTCATCTCATCTTGTGTTTATTAATGCATACTTCAAGATATAGGGGTCATTATGATCAGATTTTGGTGTAGAAATGTCTTTCTCAAAGAAGGTGACATGGTGCAGCATAGCTAGCTATCCAACCATGACCTAAAATTCATTAACATTTAAGTTAGAGAGTATGGATGCTTCTTGTAATGCTTTATCAAGGATAGCCTTGTGCTACGAGGATATGAGAAGGAGCTCTAGGATAGAAATTTGTGTGGGGTTTTTCCCAACTAAACTAGGAGATTATATTGACTTTTTTGCTATGAATTGGAAGGAGGTCTTGGAATAGTTATCGTGGTTCAGCAAGTGGTAACAACACTTTATGAACTTGGCTTGTTTATGGTAATAGTGAAAATGTGATCATCAAAGGGTCTTACATTAATAACGATAATGTTGTAATCGTGTTTGACGACAACATAATTGGAATTATTGTTGTTCCCTAAATTAGAGGCTTTTTCTTTGTCATGGTCTTGCAAGGGATTCTTGGATATGGTATGATCAACATTGGTTTTTCCTTGTGAATACCCTACTAATATGGTCCTATTTTCAATGAGTTCTTGAATGATATTCTTGAGTGTGCTACATCTAGTTGTTTTGTATCCTTTTCCATGGTGGTATTCATAGTATTCATCTTCTTTCCACCAATCAAGTTTGATCAATGATGGTTCATAATTTTTGGTGTCTAGTAGTGTGATGACATTAGACTTTAAAATTTGTTTGAGGATTGATTTGATAGGTTCACCTAATCGAGTGTATGTTCTTTTAGGGTGAGGAGGACCTCTTCATTGTTGATTATTTGGGACTACATTTAGCATTGGGTTTTGAACTTTTATCTGAGTGTTTTGTGCATTGGATTTATTTTATGAGTAAATACCTTTAAGTTGAATGGTTGGACATTTGGTTATCAATTTGGCATCAACAACTCCATCATTTGTGACATTTTTGTTTCTAGACTAGTATTTTCTCATCATTGTTAGGTTCCATATTTTCCTTATGTACATTGACCAATCCTTTTGTGATAAGACCTTTCTTAATAAGGACACATTTCTCAAGAATTTCCTCAAAGGTTGTGCAACATTGTATTTTAATTTGACTCATTAGTTCACCATTAAGGTTTTCCACAAACATGGTGACCAATTTTTTTTCAAGAATGTGACAAGGGAATTCGCTAACCAAACCTCTCCATCTCTACTAAAACGAGGTAAGTGATTCCCCTTCTTCTTGTTTGGTTGTGCTCAATGTTGCAAGGGTTATATCATTTTTAATTTTCAAGGAAAAATGATTAATGAATTTTTTGGCTAGTTCACCCCATGTTCTAATCCCTAGAGGGAGGTGTGCAAACCAATCTAAGGATGGCCCTATGAATCTTCATGGGAATAGTCTCATTAAATAGGTAGGATCATATGAGACTTCCATACATGATGTGTTGAATTCTAGAATGTGCTCCATTGGGTCCCCTGTCCCCTTATAGTTAGGAAAATGTGGTGTTTTGGAATGAGGGGGAAAAGTGGCATGCACAATTTTTTGTCAAATGGAAAGGGGCACAATTTTTTGGTGGAATAGGTCTTCTTGTTGGTCCCCAATTTTATGTTTGTCATTTTTTGTTGGAGGGCCTACATTTTTTGTATCAATGTATTTGTAAGAGATGGTGTTGCATTGTTTTGGTTTGGTGTCATGATGTTGTTATTGAGGTCATATGTTGGATTTGGATTAGGATTGAGGCTTTTTGATATGGGATATTGATTTCCATATTGATGTGTTTTGTTTCAGTTTGGAATGAAATTGGAATTTAGGTTTGTTCCAAAGGTCATGTTTGCATGTGGTATGGTGTTATGGAATTGAAGTGTATACCCTTGATTTGTTCCTTGGTTTTTAAATTTTGGTCCTTGACTAGCATTTTGAAATGGAAGTGTAGGTCCTTGATTGATATTTTGACATGAAGGTGTAGGCCCTTGATTGACGTTTTGACATGAAGCAATAGTCCTTTGATTGGTATTTTGAAATGAAGGGATGGTTACTTAAGTAGAGTTTTGGAATGGTGGAATGGACCCTTGATTCGTGTTTTGGAACAATGGAGTAGATCCTTTATTAGTGTTTTGGAGTGATGGAATAGACCCTTTATTATTGTTTTGATTTGGGATCCTTCGTGAGACAATGTGAACCTTTCTAGATCTATTTGGTGGATGTAGACTTGATGAAGGTGTGCTTTGAAATTGGAATAAGGAACCTTGGTTTTCATTTCAGAGCAAAGGTGTAGGACCTTGTGATATGAAACCTCTATTTGTATTTTGTAAAATGAGATTCTTAAAGGTCTTACCCAATGAATTTGAGGAACTTCCAATTGTGGAATTTTTTCCTTGTGTAGTGGTATGGGTTACCTTATTTCCAAATGTTGAAATGATTGGGATGTGTGTGGTAGTGGTGGTTTCCATGTGTATAGTTGTCCCAACTGGTAGGGTTGTCATTTGTTGTGATGAGGGCATGCCAAATGTAAATGGATTTTGGGTTTCTTCATCTACAATGGTTGAGATGTCAAATCCTTGAGGTAATTTGGAAACCTTTTTAGCTAGTGCCTAGAAGAATTTATTAGGGTCAGTACCAACGAGTTGATCAACCATGCTTAAAACCCTTGGGTCTCAGTAGGCTCTCTCGATTTCTTTCAGAGTTAATTTCTTGTTGAATTCATCAAGACTTAGGTTGTCAAGTGTATCAATTTGGTTTCTTTGTGGAGCTTCTCTATGAGGTGTGGATTGATATGAAGTGGATCCAAGGGTGGTATCATGAAAGGGGTCACTTGAGAAGTCCATTTCCTTTCTTATGGTTTGTGACCTCGTTTCAACCATGTGATACTTTTGTAAGTTGGAGGATAATGCAAGTTGATGATGAAACTAAACTATATTCTTGTATTTTCTTTAATATAAGGATGTGAGGATAATAAGGCTAATGTAAGGCTGATAAATGATGCTAAGGCTAAAATGGAAATGAACTATGTTTTTGTATTTTTGGGATAAAGGTGCAAAAGTGCAATCTAGATTAAAGATCAGAGATTAGCAAGATGATGATAAAAGTTATGATCAAAGGGATATAATATGGATCTAAATGAGGTCAAGTTAATGCAAAGGAATCCTAAAATTTTAAACAAGGGATGGGAATTAAGCTAATGTGAGCCCAAGGTAACATTCCCAAGTGTCATTGACCTTCATGGTAATCAAGAGGATAATTTTGGCAAGGTTGAGTCAAGGCTAGGACACAACCTTAAGACTCAAATTTGATAAAGATGATAATGACAAAGATTGATAATATGAAGGATGATGGTCAATGAAAAATATAATATGCAACACAGATTCTCCAAAATTTTAATGGTCTTCCTAAGTTTAAAATTTGAAAGTCTAAATAGTTAGGGTCTAAATTTAATTTATGCAATGCAAAGGATGAGGGAAGATAACCTATAATGCAATGTAACTCTAAATGGAAATGCTAGAATGAACTGATAAAGCTTGCAATTCTTTGGTTTAGCAATCAAAGGTCACTATAAAATGAGTTGATTAGATTTTGGACAAAGATTTTTAGAGTTTTTTTTTACCAAAAAATTGCAGCACTATTTTTCACAAATGCATTTTTTTAGATTGTGGGTTTCTAGAGTTCAATTGTAGTTTAGGACGAGAGTTGTGGCTCTATTTTCTACAAATGTGACTCAGTGTGATAGATGTGGTTTTCTAGTTATCAAATGTGGCTCAAAATATCATTTCATTTTCAATCACTGAAATAAAAAGGAAGTCTTGCCAAAATAAAAATTCTTGTGCTAGTTGCCAAGACTCAAAACACTCGATGAAAAAACATGCTGATAGGGATATCTTATGCCGATGAACCACCTTATGAGTTAGTCAGTGAGACCTGACTTATTCGGTAAGACCTCTCAGCAGTGAACACAACTCATGTCGATAGACCTTTCCACTATCACCAAGACCACGGGAATGTCATGGCGAATGCAACCTGTATGTTAAATTCAATCAACATGACATCAGAAATGTCTTGCCGATAGGAAACTCAAACATTTGAAAGTGGATTGGGGAGACCCTGTCATACTCATGCTGATATGTGTAAGCCCGAATGAGAAACAACCAATACCTATGATATGCAAAAAGAACCATCTTGACAAAGAAACCATCTTTCAAACTTTGTCAGACAAAGAAATAGCATTCATAACATGAACTAGAAATATCATCACCATGAATTTGAATCATAATAGATATCTTTCTATAATAGCCAAGAGACATCAAAGAAGTGTCATAATAAATCATAAGGATCCAAATAGAGACTGATGACCAAAGAGAACCAACTAAAAGAGATTTTGACAAACTGTAAGTAGACATCATTAGTCAGTACCTTTTCTCACAGAAAATGAAACTTGATAGTAATATGTTTAGTTTGAGAGTGCATAACATGATTTTTTGATATATTTATCACATTAGTGCTATCACAAAGAATAGAAATAGGTTTAGGAACTTCAATACCCATATCTGAGAGAGTTGACTCATCCAAAGAACTTGAGTATAACATGAAGTGGGAGCAATGTATTTCACTTCAGCAGTAGAAAGAGAAACAAATACTTGTTTTTTGCTATGCCATGCCACTAAATGATCACCAAGAAGGAATGCATCACCACTGGTGCTTTTCCTATCATCCAAACAACTAGCCTAGTCAGCATTAGTATAAGCAATCAAAGAGAAATCATTGCTCCTAGGATACCCAAGACCATAGTCAAGAGTGCCTTGAATGTATCTAAAGATCCGTTTAACAACAGTAACATGATATTCTTTAGGTGATGCCTAAAAATGTGCAATAGTGCAAACTACCTGCATAATGTCAGGTCTAGAGGCAGTTAAATATAAGAGACTATCGATCATTGATCTATATTCAGTTTGATTTGAATAAGGAGAATCATCAATTTTAGTAAATTTGCATCTAGTAGCCATTGGAGTGCTAACAGGATGAGATTCATCCATTTTAAATTTCTTAAGCATCTCTTTAGCATACTTGGTTTGAGAAAGAAATATTCCATTCTCACATTGAGAGATTTGAAGACCTAGAAAGAAATTTAATTCTCCTAACATTGACATTTCAAACTCAGATTCCATTATCCGAGAGAACTTTTTACTCAAAGTGACATTATTGCAGCCAAAGATAGTATCATCAATGTAAATTTCAACAACCAAAATATCAGAACCTTCAGTTTTAACATAAAGATTACTGTCTACACCTCCTCTAACAAAGCCATTAGAAATTAAATGACTGTCCAGCCTAGAGTACCAAGCTCTAGGTGCTTGTTTTATGCCACAGAGAGCCTTTTTCAACCTGTAGACACGGTTAGGATTATTTTTGTGCAACATAGACCTCTTCATCTAAATAGCGATTCAAAAAAGCAGTTTTGACATCCATTTGATAAACAGTAAAGTTTTTGTAAACAGAATAAGCCAAGAATATTCTTATGGATTCTAATCTAGCCACAGGTGCAAAGGTTTCAATGAAATCAATACCTTCTTGTTGAGCATAGCCTTTGCAGAAAAATATTGCTTCATTGTGAATAACATTACCATTTTCATCAACCTTGTTTCTATATATCCATTTGCCTCCAATGACATTCTTGTCATCTAGTCTTGGGACTGGCTCCCAAGTCTGATTTTTCTCAATCTGATCAATTTCTTCTTGCATAGAATTAAGCCAACATGATTCTATGAGAGCTTCATTAAAAATTTTAGGCTCAAACTGAGTAACTAGACAAAAAGCAATTTGTGCCTTTTCATCAGATTCTGCAGCCTTTCTTCTAGTTTGAACTCCTGCATTTTTATCCCCAATAATCTAATCTTTGGGGTGATATATGGCTAGAGTTTTTGAAGGAGCATTTGATGCAACCTTTTCAGGACTTGCATTTTCATTTTTAGGGCTTGCTGATTCAGCAATAGACTTTGTTGTTCTAGCTCCTTCAGAAATTATTTCAAATTCAAGTTCTTCCTCATTATTCTACAAAGATTCAGCATTCAGATGTGGTCTTTCATCAAATTTTACATTAACAACTTCAACAATCTTATTAACCCTTTTGTTGAGACATTTATAAGCTTTGCTATGAGTTGAGTATCCCAAAAAGATACCCTCATCACTCTTGGATTGAAAACTTCCAAGGTTATCATCATCCTTTTTGATAAAACACTTACTTCCAAAAATTTTAAAGTATTTGATAGAAGTAGTTTTTCCCTACCACAGTTCATAAGGAGTGTGTTTAGATTTCACCCTAATCTACACTCTATTCAAAATGTATACAGTTGTATGAACAACTTCTTTCCAGTACATATCAGGCAACTTAGCTTCATCTAACATTGTTCTAGCCATTTCTTTTATAGTTATGTTTTTATGTTCAACTACCCCATTTTGTTGAGGTGTTTTAGTTGCAACATACTGCCTTTTCATACTGTGTTGTTCATAGTAATCAATAAACTCTTGAGAGGTGAACTCACCTCCTTTGTCTGATCAAAGGAATTTGAGTTTCAGATCAAATTCCTTTTCAACCATTTTACGAAAGATTTTGAACCTTTCAAAGGCTTCTAATTTATGCTTAAGAAATGTGACCCATACCATTCTAGTATAATCATCTACAAAAAGCATAAAGTAATTTTCACCATTAATAGACCTTGTTCTCGTTGGTCCACATAAATTAGTATGCACTAGCTGTAGAGGTTTTGATGAAGAGTGTTCTTTTGTTTTGAAGCTGATTTTAGTTTGTTTACCACTTAGACATTCTTTGCACACAAAATTTTTTGGCTTGTTAAGAATTGGTAAATCTCTAACGTTCCGATTCTTACTGATTCTAACCAGATTTTCAAATTTTATGTCCTAATCTTTTATGCCATAACCAGCTCTCTTCAATTTGGCCCATTAGACACATACCTTGATTATTGTCATTTCATGATGATTCAAGAAGATTGTACACATTTCCTTTTGTCCTCCTTCCAGTTGCAACAACCTTTCCAATCTTGTTCTTAATCTCACATCCCTACGAAGTAAAAAGAACATGATAACCACTATCATAGATTTGACTAACACTTAGAAGATTGTTCTTGAGACCTTCCACATAGTACACATTATAGATAGGAGTGTCTTCATTCAAAATAAGTGAACCTCTACCTTTAATTTGAATACCAGAGTTATCACCAAACTTAACATATCCACCTACATAAACTTCAAGTTTTATAAAATTGTCCTTGTCGCAGTCATATGGTTAGAACATCCACTGTCCATGACCCATAAGTCCTTTTTCTTTGAATGAAAAGTAGTTTGAACCAACATAGTTTTCTCAAAGTTGTTGATAGCCTTAGGTTTCCAAACCTTTTTAATTTTCTATTGTTTCGATTGCAGATCAGTTTTGCACTATTTGATAGAATGTCCCAAAGTATTGCATTTAAAACATCTAGTTTGTCTAACAAAACCATAGTGTTGCCTAAGACCAAACATGGGTATTCTAGAATTCATAAGCCTACAAGTGCTCACCTTATGACCAAATTTGTTGCAGAAAAAACAATAACCATAGAAAAAATAATTGACTTTGTATGAAGGTCTATTACCTCTAAAAAACTTAACATGATCCTTACCAGATTCTGAGTGATTTGAACCTAAACCTTTGACTTCAGAAGAGGGGTTTTGTTTTGCTTTGTTGGTTGAGCATTGACCCTTTTCAAAACCAACACCAGATTTATCTTTATACATCTTCTCCTTGCTGAGCATCTCATTCAATTTTAGAGTGCTTTCATATTTTTCAATTTCCTTCCTAAGAAGGACTACTTCTTGTTCCAGTTTTTGAATTTCTTGATCTTTGCAGCTTATAGTCTCTCGAAGATAGACTTCAACTCCTTTAGCTTCTTCAAGTTGAGTTTTTAGAGAGACCAATTCTTGATTTGGTTTATGTTCTTGAGTAAGAACTTGTTTTTTGAGTTTTCTGACCTTTTGAAGAGCACATTTTAGCTCACTTTCAAGATCTACTTCACCTTCTTCAGTTTCAATGTTGTTAGAATCATTTTGCTGAGTAATTTCAGCCATGAACAAAGTTTCAACTTCATCAACTAATGAATCTTCAGACTCAATATCAGATTCATCCTTACTAAATAGAATTTTCTTCTTTTTAAAATTGAAGTTTCATTTAGGTTTGAAGGCCTTCTTCTTAGGCTGTATTTCAATTGTCTCATTGTCATAGATTTGATCATCATAGGGACACTTTGCAGCAAAGTGACCTATTTTTCCACAATTAAAACATTTAAAAGGAAGTTTTCCCTTATATTTTCTTGATCCCTTTTTAAATCTTCTAACAAAATGAGATTCTTTAGAATCAAACAACTCTGATTCATTGACATCGACTTTTTCTTTCTTTTCAGTGTTAAAGGCAATTTCTTTTCCTGTTGAATTGTTTTTGCTAGTTCTCATTTCATAGGCAGTAAGTATTCTATGCAGGCTATCTAAGGTAAGCTTATCAAAGTGTTTCTTTTCTTCTAGGGCTGAAACCTTGGATTCAAATTTGGATGGTAAGGACCTAACAACCTTTGTGACCACATCAAATTCATTAACCTCTTGACCTAGACCTTTCATTCCATTGACAACTTCATCAACTCTTAGGAAATATTCAGCCACTTTCTCATCATCCTTCATTTTTAACTCCTCAAACTGATGTTTGAGTGTAATGATTTTTGACAGTTTGACTTTCTTATTCCCTTGATATATATTTTCAAGTTTTTCCCAGATTCCATGAGCAGATTTGTAATGCATGACTTTAATGAACACTTCTTTAGTTAACCCACACAAGATGGCATGCTTAGCTATGGAATTTGTTTCATACCTCTTTTTTCTTAGTAGCATCAGTGGGAATAGTGGCTGGTACATTTTAATCTTCTAAAACAATGCTCCAAACATCAACATCAAAAGAAATAAGAAAAGCTTCCATTCTTATTCTCCAGAACACAATCTGTTCCATCAAATAATAGAGCTCTGGTTATAGAGGCACTATCTTGAGAATGTGCCATTAAAAACAAACTCCAAGACCAAGATCATTCCAAGGTAATTAAACCAATTAGAGGACCCTATGCTTTGATACCAATTGTTGGACTTAAAATGACACTAAGAGGGGGGTGAATCAGTGTTTTAACTATTTGACCAATTTTTCAAATATTCAAACACACAGCTTAGATTTGATCTCAATATCACTTTGATTAAAGCATTCATGAGTTGAATGTAATCATTCATAAACAAAATTGAGAAAAATAATGACCCAACAATGAACTGAAACAACAACAACATAGTAAAATAGAGAGAACACAGAAGAACAAAGAGACAATATTTTTTGGAGTGGAAAACCCTCCTGGGGTATAAAAACCACTCCCTAAATTCCTTCTAGGCTTAATCTTTTAATCAACTATTCACAATGACTTATAGGCTGATTTTTGAGCACCCATTCAAGGAGCACCAACCCCTCATTTAGAGATATGTATCTCAAGGAGTACCAACCCCTCAAATTATGTTTTGAACAATAATAATGATTCAGAGGATTTCTCTATTTTCAGTTAAGCACATATCTCTCTGTTTTCTCATCTACAGAATACCTTAAAGATTCAATAACTGAATCCCCAAAATACTACGTAGAGAAGAAATTTACAAAGTCTCTGCCTCTTTTATTGTAGAGTTTATCCATACATTTTCATACAGCCAAGGAATGATAATCTCATAATTACAGCAACAGTCGAACAAAAAATAAGTTTTTTTGCTTCTATATACATCTTGATTTAAATGCCAGATAGGAAACTATCTTAAGGAGTAATAGCTGAACAACCAAACAAGACAAGAGCCATTTCACCTAGCTAAGAGCCATCCTCAACAAGTTTGAAACTTATGAGATCATTTTTATGCATAAAATGCACAACTGCCCACCACAGAAAATCATAACATCTAATGTATGAAAGACAATACCCAGTCAGGGAATCATTTGTCATATTAGTAACAGAGATGGAGAGAGAAGTTAAAAAAAATAGTGATTATAAACTAGTATAAGTAGCATGAAACACATAATTAAAAGTACCATACAGATCTACAACTCCCATGGCTCCATCAACCATTGTTGAGCTTCCATATACGACTGATAAAGCTGTTACGGTTAGCAACATAAGTAAAGAAAAGTTTATGAAGCTTTCTCATGATGGCGACCAAGCTAGGGTTCCATACCCAGTCAAAAAGAATAATCACAAATTTTTTCCTAAGTGACTTTCTTTTCAATTGATGTGACGGTCTGTCGAAAGGAAACTTTAATCGCTAGACGTTCAATTCACTTTCTCTGTGACACATCATATTCAGAGAGAAGACATAACGAATACATCATGCTATGCCGATGGACTTCCTTAGTATATTATTCTTTCACTGAGACATGAGGAAACTTCTCACCGAGATTCCTTTAGTTTCATTCACTATCGCTGTGACCAAACGATATCGGAGAGACATCTTGTAGTCTTCATAATGTTTTTTCGAGAGCCATAACATCCTTCTGGTCGATGAGACAAAAAGGTTCTCTCACCGAAATGAAATCATCATTCGCTATCGCTATAGCTTCTGATATCGGAGAGACATCATATAGATCAACTTTGTTATACCGAAAGTCATTCATTTGACTTTGTCGACAAGACACACCATCCTCGCCATGACTTTACATTGATGAAAGAGTCTCACCGAAAAGACTTTTCAACACTTATGTGTCACTGTAACATACAACCTTCGAGGAGACCGCTTGGAGAAAACTTTGTCATACCAAAAAAACTTTATTCACTGAGTCGCTGAGACAATACCAACCTCTTACCGAAAGCACTCCATAAGACTTAGTCAGCAAGACCAAGGTGTTCGCTATGACATTCAATTGAAACAAAAACTCTTGCCAATATGCAATTTTCACTAGCAGTCAGAGTGACATAGTGCATTCGTTATGACTTCACACTAAAAACAATATGTTAGGCCAAAATGAATCTTTAATGTGCCAGTCAATAAGACAAAAATCTTCGGTGAGACCTATTCTGATACCTCACAGCTTTTGTTGATGTTTTTCAATTAAATCTCCAATCGGTGTGACATATCAAAATCGCTGAGACAACATACTGACGAAATAACATATGTTGATAGAGATCATTTTCAGTTGCCGAAACAAAAAGGAAGTCTTTCCAAAATAAACATTCTTGTGTCAGTCGCCAAGACTCAAAATACTTGATGAAACAACATGTCGATATGGATATCTTGCGCCGATGAACCACCTTATGAGTTAGTCAATGAGACCCAACTTATTCGATAAGACCTCTCAGCGGTGAACACAGTTCATGCCGATAGACCTTTCCACTATCACCAAGACCACGGGAATGTCACGCCGAAAGTAGCTTGTATGTTAAATTCAATCAACATGACATCAGAAATGTCTTGCTGATAGGAAACTCAGACATTTCAAAGTGTATCAGGGAGACCCTATCATACTCATGCCGATATGTGTAAGCCTGAATGAGAAACAACCAATACCTGTGATATGCAAAAAGAACCATCCTGACAAAGAAACCATCTTTCAAACTCTGTCAGACAAAGAAATAGCATTCATAACATGAACCAGAAATATCATCACCATGAATTTGAATCATAACAAATATCTTTTTGTAATAGACAAGAGCTATCAAAGAAGTGTCATAATAAATCATAAGGATCCAAACAGAGACTGACCACCAAAGAGAACCAATTGAAAGAGATTTTGTCATCAAGGACAAACCATAAACACAACTGAGATTCAACAAAAAGTGCATTTGTTGCCATTTCCTTTGGTGGATCTTTCTAAAACTTATTGAAATGGAGATCCTTAGGTAGTTTTCAATGTTAAATAAGGATTTGGGGGTCAGGGAAGGTGTTTAGGAGAAGCTTAAATGCTGCCCTAGTCACAAATCTGGAATTTTTTCCTTGGAAAATGATGGTTTAGATAGGGAGTTTACATAAAATGTAAGGAAAAATTCAAGGTGAAGGTTTGTACAGCATAGGTAGACATATTTGAACATGTTGGAGGCATTGAAAAAGTAAAATAGGCTTGGGAATATTGACTTCCATTAAACCCTCCTTGTTTCAAGCTAGGAAAGGGCATAACTAAGGGTTTTGTTGTTTGGGTGAATTTGTATTTGTTCCTCTTATAATACTTGTTGTTTTAGAGCTATTTTCACTAGATGAAAGTTTTTCAATAGATTTTGGAGGTTGGAAGAAGGTCTAGGTTGGTGTCACTTTGTAAAATAGGCCTAATTGAGCCTTATTGTTGTAGGACAATCTTTTTTAGAGGGTGTTGTTAGAAAACAACCCTATTTAAAATTTTGGCATGTTTGAGAAGGCCCAAATGGGTCCTTGAATATATGCTCCATTTTGGAAGATTCAATATGTTATGAAATTTGTAACCATTTTTGTCATTGTGGGATGCTACAAGTGAACAAGCCTTTTATGAGTGGGTATTTGGAAAGTGTGAGTTCAGTGTTTGAGGGAACTTTATTTGGTTTAATTAAGTCATTTTTATGAATTTTAATTTAGTTTGAGGATTGAATAATAGGTTTTAGACCCTTATCTTGGTTTTGTTTGTTTTGAATCAAGTGTTTTGTGAAGAGAATGTTGATTCAAAGGTGAATGAATAAGAATGAATTGTTTGAGTTTAGTCAAGTTGTGATTGTTGAAAAGAATTGAACCCCATGCTCTGCATCAAATTTGTATCAGAGCTAGAAGACTCTAGGAAAGGAAATTGTGTGTTTGTGTGTGTTGTCTTTTTGTAGGTTGAGGAGAGGACCTACATTCCAAGAGACTAGGCCAAGGAAAAAGAGAGAGAAAAGCCTAAGGTGAGGTATCAAAGACAAGGGAAGAAAGGTGAAAAAGACTTTCTTGGAGAAAGAGAAAGATGAATGTGTTGAAGAGGTACTTGCAGGATGAGTTTTCATAAAAGAGGAAACAATAAAAGAAGAAACAGGAAAAAGAGATGAAGAGGGAAAAATAAAAGGAAAAACAAATGGATATTGACCAAGAAATACAAGAGTTGAGGTAGGCTATGGAAATAATGGAAGTGTGATGGAGGATTGTGATGTAGTAGTTGCAAAGTTGGAACTTATCAGTTAAAAGGAAGGTTACATGGCCCATCAAGAATTTTTTTCAAAGAAGAAGAAGACAAGCAAGGATAGAAACAATAGAGGAAGATGTAAGAAATGAAATGGTAAGTACATATATGACTCTTTTGACATCAAGCATTGAAGAAATTCAAAAGGACAAGGTAGACATAGCTGTGGATGAGTCTTCATACCATTTTTAGTTGTTTGAGTCTAATGAGCAAGATGAACAAGTAGAGAAGGATGTTGATAAAGTTGGTGTTGATACTCAAGTTTTTAATGAAGATTTGCATACTAAGATGCTTTAGTTAGATGTTGTCAAATTGTAGGGGTCACCAAGAGAATGTGAAGAGCAGAGTAAAGAATACATGGGTGCTAATGGTACTAACCATTTTTTTTTGGTGAATGAAGTTTTCATTGTTCTTATTCAAGTGCAAGTATCTAGAGATGAAGATAGGAAGAAGCTTATGCCATTTGATAGGCCTAAACATCTTTGAAAATAGTTAGGGAAGCCTAAGTTGAAGATGAAGCAAATATTGAACTATTTAAAGGATTTTATCAATGCAAAGAACAATGTAGAGCTTCAATACTTAACACATTGGAAAGGAAAACTAGATAAAAGAGCTTTTGGAGGTCAAATACATGAAGTGTTCAAATGTGGACAAACTACAATTCAGTTTCTAAGGGACTTGGAATCATTTTTAGGCCAGGTGTATGGTGCAGGGGCACCAAGGTCATTTTGAAAATTTGGTCTTGGATAGGTTGGTTTAGGGTGTTAAGTCTTGTTTTGCATCCAATAAGGTCTAACAGACCATATTTAAATGTATTTGGAAGTCATTTGAGTTCATTTTGTTATATGTTGCAAAATTGTCAAAATGTTGTCACAAAAGTTGTAAAAATGTAAAAATTGCTAGGGTAAGGAAGTTGAAGGGCTAGTTAGTTAAAGAGTCAGTTGTAGTCATTTTTTTTTGGTTCAAAAACATTTAAAAATGATGGAAAACCTTGAGGTAGAGGTTGGAGGGTTGTAAATGAAGGAAATCAATAATGAAACCCTTGTTTAATATTTGAAATTATGTGTTTTTACTAGTAATTCTATGTTACAAACCAATTTACGGCCCCATACAAGTGGCTTATGATCTAAATACCATTTAAATTGATCAAGGCATGAAGTATCATCATTTTTCACTTAATTTGAATGAATTTTATAAGTATTTGATATTTTTATTGTGATTTTACTGGAAGTGGGTCTGTAACCCTGTTTTTGGGTTTGAAGCACAAGAAAGTGCATTTGTTGCCATTTCCTTTGGTGGATCTATCTAAAACTTGTTGAAATGTAGGTTCTTAGGTAGTTTTCAATGTTAAAGAAGGATTTGGGGGTTAGGGAAGATGTTTAGGAGAAGTTTCAGTGCTTCCTTAGTCATAAATCTGTGAGTTTTTGCTTGGAAAATGATGGTTTAGATAGGGAGTTTGCATCAAATGTATGGGAAAAGGTTGGGTGAAGATTTTTATAGCATAGGTAGACATATTTGAACATGTTGGAGGCATTGAAAAAGTAAAATAGGCTTGGGAATATTGACTTCCATTAAACCCTCCTTATTTCAAGCTAGGAAAGGGTGTAACCAAGGGTTTTATTGTTTGGGTTAATTTGTTTCTGTTCCTCTAATAATAATTGTTGCTTTAGAGGTTTCATACCCTAATGAAATTTATGCAATAAAGTTTGGAGGTTGGAAGAAGGTCTAGGTTGGAGTCACTTTGTAAAATAGGCCTAATTGAGCCTTATTGTTGTAGGAGAGTTTATTTTAGAGGGTATTGTTACCAAAACACCGTATTTTAAATTTTGATATGTTTGAGAAGGCCCAAATAGGTCCTTGAATCTGTGATCCATTTTGGAAGATTCAATATGTTTTGGAAGTTGTAACCATTTTTGTCATTGTGGGATGCTACAAGCGAACAAGCCTTTTATGAGTGGGTATTTGGAAAGTGTGAGTTCAGTATTTGAGGGAACTTTATTTAGTTTAAGTAAGTCATTTTTATGAAGTTTAAGGTGGTTTGAGGATTCAATAATAGGTTATATACCCTAATCTTAGTTTTTGATGTTTTGAATTAAATGCTTTGTGAGGAGAATGATGAGTCAAAGGTGGATGAATAAGAATTGTTTGAGTTTCGTCAAGTTCTGATTGTTGAAAGGAATTGAACCCCATTCTCTACATCACATAGGCATAGCCTCAACATGGAAGAAATGTAAAGCATAATACCAGAGCACACTCTAACCACTTGCACAACACAATTTACTTTGTTTATCAAATTTTCTCAAAAGAACATGGAAACCAAGTACTATAAACATCATCACAACTCATTACTTCATTTCAACTTATCCTCAAACATTGTAACAAAAGGATAGCTCCATGTACTCACAATGCTTCCTCAATATATTAACTACACATGCACAACTTGCAACAACCTGTCTTCCTCTGTTTCAGAATTTTCTCAATATCCTCCATATTGAACAACTTTCTCAACACATAGTTGACATAAATGACAACACAAACCATATGCAAAGGCATAATATATGACTTAAGAGACTAGGAACAGGTAAAACCTGGTCAAATTTGAATTAGAATGTAGGTAAAAGAAAAAGACACCAACAATTTTTGAGAGGTTTTAAACACACATAAACCCTAGAACATAAGAACGGCTAGAACAGTAAGCCTTATGACACATTCCAAATCAATTGAAGACCCATATTAGAAAGACAACTAGATGTAAGAATCTTTTGGGATGCCTACTATAAGCTATTTGATAAGATGTATTGATGAGAGCCACACTGCCCAAAACCTAATGAAATCACAACAATATACCAACATAGAAGATGCGAGATAGAAAAATGAATCACTTTCAATTATTTTCAAAAAATGAATTTACAGATTCAAATCTTACATGCTACAACCTCGTGGGCTTCATTTATTACAAAAAAATCAACTTTGAAAAGAAAATATACTATTCGAAGCCATAATTTGCACTCTCAAGGCCACCTTCTAAAACACTAGCTTAACCATTTTTATTTTCCCCAATAACTTCCCTAGAATGTTCTAGAAAGATCAAATTTCCTCTTTTTATTTTGGCACCAAAAGTCTCGCCATTTGATTTCTGGCCAAGGAAGAAATTCTTATGAAATTCACTTTTTAGAGGACCAACTTCACAAAGCCATAACTTTTCGTCTGGGTGTCCTATTTCCTATTATTGCATATTGTTGGAAAGCTCTTGATGAGCTCTACAACACATAAATTGATTGTAGGTTGGTTCGACCACTTTTTGAGCTATTTTGTCACGTCTAAAGTTTTACATTTGAATTTGAAGCTACATTGGAGAAATTTCTTGGGACATAAACTTTAATTTCTCCCAAACCCTGCAGGGTATTGAGGTGATTCTTTCATGACTGGAAATGTTTTTCAGCTCTACTCCTTTAGGTGAATTTTCACATCCATATGAGCCCATTTTGTCCAACTTACTAAAAATAGTAAGTGCCTATTTTTTTGCTATTTTTGACACATGACAATCTTATACCCCTTAAGTGCCATCATGGGACTCAAAACAACTAAGGAAAATAAAGATTTTTTTTTTTGGGTGATGCAAGATTGCCCTATACTACTGAATGCCCCTGCATTAGACACCTAGGGTAATTTGAAAAGTGACCCTATCACTTCTTAGAGATAGAGGGAAACTAAGACGGTTAATATCAACCTCATATAACCATGAAAAATATTCAGTAGGCCTTCCTCTCCATTTCACCAAGTACTTTGCATATTTCCTATTTCTTGTGCTTCTACCCACATGGCTATCTATGATTTATTCTATCTCTTCTTTCTCTAAAGTACGTACTAGAATTTTCAACTATTCCTTTATCAGCCCCTCCTCTATATCACCTTCATGATACTCTGTCAAATCAGCAATGTTGAACACAAGAGAAATGTTTATTCCACTAGGAAACTCTACTTCATAAGCATTTCCCGAATCATGCTTCTTCAAGATCTTGCATGGACCAAACTTCTTCATCTTTAACTTGTTGTATGTACCAACTAGAAACCTTTCCTTTAGCAAATGAACCATGACTTCATCTCCTACCTTGAACTCATTATGTCTCCTTTTCTGATTTTCTTGATATTGTGAGTTCATCATATTGATAAATTTCTTCACCTCTTTGTGCAAATTCTTTAGGTGCTTTGCAAAATCTTTAGCCTCAACTCTACTCTTCTCCCCCTTATCCATCTTTCTCAGTTCAAAATGAATTCTAGGACTACTCCCATATACAATTTGGAATGTTGATTTACTAGTGCTCCTATTGACAAAATTGTTGTGAGCAAATTTTGCCTGTGATATATTCAAATCTCATCCCTTGGGCTTATCTCAAGCTAAGTATCTTAGTAGGTTACCCAAACTCCTATTCACCACCTTTGTTTGTCCATCAGTCTATGGATGGCATGCAAAACTAAACTTCAAATCTATCTTCAACTACTTCCATAACGTCCTCTAGAAATAAGCAACAAATTTGGTATCTCTGTCTGAAACTATAATCTTTGGTAGACCATGTAGTGTCACGACCTCTTTGAAAAATAACTCTGCAACATGAAAAACATCATTGTTCTTATGATAGGAAATGAATGTTCCATCTTTGAAAATCTATCCATCACCATAAATATGGAATCATGCCTTCTTTGTGTCCTTAGCAAGCCAAGAACAAAATCCATGCTAATATCCTCCAATGGCCTCTCAGGTACAGGTAATGGCTAATACAATCTAGTATTCTAACGTGTTCCTTTCACCATCTGACATACTCTACAACTTTCTACAAACTTCTTCACATCTTGTTGTAACTGTGGCCAATAATAATTCTCACTAACAAGAGCAATGGTCTTATTTTGATGAAAATGTCCAGCCAATCCGCCTCTATGCTTCTCCTTGATTATATTTTCTCTCATAGAACTCTTTGGAATGCACAATTGGCTTCCTCTAAACAACATCTCATCTTGGATTAAGAAATCCAACCATCTTTTCCTATCCAATGTAACAGGTTCCAAAAAAGCTTTGCAAGCTTTTGCAAAGTTTGGATCTTTAGGATACAAATTCTTAGTTCATTGAACCCAACAACCTCTATATTCATTTCTATCAAGAAAGTTTTCCTTTCACTCAAGGCATGTGTAACACTGTTTGACCTTCCACTCCTATTCTTCAAAACAAAAGTATAACTCTACAAAAACTCAACCCATTTTAAGTTCCTTTGATTCAAATTTCCTTGACTATTGAGATACTGCAAAGCCTAGTGATTAGTATACAAAACAAATTCTCTTGGAAACAAGTAGTGTCTCCATTTCTTTAAAACCTAAACTATAGCATAAAACTCTTGATCATAGATAGAATATTTCTTCTTAGCATCATTTAACTTCTCACTAAAATAGGCAATAGTCTTACCTTCTCTACTCAAAACAACTCCTATGGTAGTTCCATTAGCACCATAATCTACTTGAAAGACCTTATTGAAATCTAGAAGTTCTAAAATAGATTGCTTGGTAACTTTCTTCTTCAACATATCAAAAATTTTGGTTGCTCTTGTAATCCACTTAAACTCTTTTCTATCTTATGGAACTCTCAAATTTTGCAAATTTGAGATGCCTATTTCAAAAATTTTGCCTTTGCACTTTCAGAAGTGCACCTGATGAACTTGCCTGAATTACCTACTTTGGAGGGTCATAATTTGAAGCCCATTGATTTCTAAGCAAAACCCCTTTGTAGAAAAACTCATGTGTCCTATGTGAACATACATGTCAATTTTCAGCTTCCCACGATGAGTTTTATCAAGGTTTCAAAAAGTGAAGCTGGAGGGTTTTGTCACTATTTAGCTATTTGCAAACGTTACAAAGTTGCCTCATGTTTGAGCTTTCATTTTGCAACTGGTTGACCATTATGTTAGAATTATTATTGTTTTAAATTCTCTATACCAAAATGAGCTCACATGTCAGTTTTCAAGGCCTTATGAGTTGATTTTCTATTTTTAGTAGATCAAAACCAAATGGAATTTCTTTAGTTTTGCATCTGCATTTCTATAAACACTTCTAAGAGGTCAAATTTGACCTTCAGTATCTTTTGATGGGAGATTATTGAAGCTAATTCCTCTTGTGCATGTGCTCAGTGTACCAAAGTGATCTACTATGTTTAGTGGTAACTTGCCAAGAGTTGATTTGATATTTTTGCAACGAGGTGATCTCTTGAGTTTTAATTGGTTCAAAACAGCCGATTGTTGCAAAAAGTCTAAGAGGGAAACTTTTCCAATTAATAAAATTTTCCTCATGATTCCTTTTTCAGAACCATTTTTTGCATTGCATTCTTGGACCGAATGTCTACAAGCCTGCAAGTTTTCATGGCTCCAGGTGGTCGTTTGACCAGTTTTCAAAGCTGATTCCATAGCTAACATGGTCAGTTACCATCATTTTGCTAAAATGCCTGAAAGTGAGTTTTAATGAAAATCCATTTCATGTTTTTTCTCCATATGCATTCAGAGGTTGTCTCAGATCAATTTGGGTGGAAATTTTGTTTCAAAACAAAAACAAATTTAGTCGGGCCACATGGGGACCCGACATGCTTTGCACAGTTGTGAATTTCTAAGCACTACAATGGGGTAATTACTTAAAGTAAGTTGATTTGAAGAGATCAGCATACGGGGGTGCAAAATTATACCTTCCTTCAAAGGTTTGAATATGGAATAAGGTTTATCTTGCATTCTAGTGTGAGGCTTAGAAGATGAGCATTAGTGAAGTCTCATAAAACAATTTTTTAGCAAGAAACAGGGCAGCCATATAACAATCTTATGTTAAGGTTCATGATAATGGTGCTATCAAATGAATGATGGTATTGAACAAGGGACATGTTTGTCTTAGAGATGCAATAATTAACACAGTTACAGTGACAATGAATGTATTCACAAGTGAAGACGGTGTTTTATTTGAGTTATCATGGGATGAAGGTCACAATGTTATTTAACCATGTTTTGATTGTTTGAAGAGCAATATGATTATGAACAATAGATATCATTGAATCTTCAATGAACATGGAATGATAAACAAAATTGCACTAAGGTTAATAGCACTTAATGCGGGGGAAATCATCATTGGAAAGAAAGGGGGCACTTTTGTTTCATTGAAAAGACTTTAGTAACTCTCCAACAAATGTGAAGATGGAATAGCAATTCCACATTATTGATATGTTGGAAACGTTTTTATAAAATTAGTAGTTAAAATGCAAAAGGGGCTGCATTCCAGCAGGAGACAATGAATATGTGGGAAACACCCCAGTAAATTTCAAGAAAATGAAGTTTGTGGTGTGCACATGAAGAGGGAATTTTCACCATCAAAACAAGATGAGAAACACGGCACAGGCATTCAACAGGGTATTGATACCCATCAAAGCAAACAATAAACAAACCTTTGTTTGAGCTCTTCACACAACCTCCTAGACAAGGATTTTAAATAAAATGAATTTGTTGGAATCCTCATAAACTTTCATGCAAATGACATTGAAAGAAGGATGCGTACAAAATAAATATGTTGAAAAGTCTTGAGACTTGTAAACAAAGGATAGAGAGAGCCCTTTTTGAGATTTTTGCATAATTGGAAGCTCAAAACAATATGGAGAACCTTCAATGGCTAAATGATTAAGGGTTTCACATTGAAAACAAAGCATCCATCACATCAGTACGGGGAGGAGATCGATGGCATTGTGGAAAGGACATGAACCACCATCATGCAAAATGGAAGGAGTCTACCCCATAACCACAGAGTAGTGTTCATAAACTAATAGATATGTAAAAGGCTTTGGAAACTCTTAGGCTTATGCAAAGAGATTCCAGCATGCACATGAGGGCTATTCTGAGAACAAGGCTCTCACATTGAATGCAGAATGCCTCTTCAAGTTTGATAACAAGGAATTTCATTTGCAGATGAAAGATTGATGCCATGGCTGTAGATTGCACATATAAATGGGATATGAAAAATTCTTTAGGTACTTTCTAGCACATGAATAAGAGACTATAAACAAAGCATAGTCCCGTGCCAGTTGAAGGGGGAATTTTGTTTTGAATGAAACGCCATTACAACCACCATACACTAGATAGACTTGTCTGAAAGTCTTTTGAAACATTCAATGCACCAGTGAAGGAGGGATGCCTTAGAAGGTTTCCAGGTAAATGCAAATGAAGGAAGAATGTCACCATTATCAGATTAAGAGTTGCAGAATGAGAGCACCATGAACAAAAAGAGAAATTAGTGTAAAATGGAGAAAGCAAAGAAATCAATGACTAGAGATAGATGCCAAATGCAGCCACATCCTAGCCATTCCCTGCCATTTCATGAGATAAAGTTGATCACTCTTTAATTCCTGTGAAATAGCAAGCTAGCACCATGTGTCTTGTGGTGAGCCTGGGATGAAAAATGAAAGCGTAAGTATATTTCCATTCTATTGATGGATTTATTAAAGGCTCACATTTTGAAAGAGAAACATTTAAAGGAAAAATTATTTAAAGGTGAATGATGCCCGATGAGAATTTTAATGGAATATGTCGAGAGTTGAAAAAGGGGCCCATGAAATTAAAAGCAAATGCCCGATAATTTTATTTTTTAATGTGCCTCATCTTTTTTAAAATAATGCATTTTAAGGAGTGAGGTGGGCTAAGGGCATTTAAAGGGAAAAATATATCAGACAGGGTAATATGCTTTTCCCATGAGGAGTTAAAATGCAAACATTGGTAAATGGAGAATTTTATTTGATAAAGGTAAAATAATGCATGTGAAAGTGAATGTGCACGGGAATGTTTTATAAGGTGAATAAATACTCACTGTGTTGAATATTTTATTGGCTCAAACATAATATAATAGCATAGGGAATAAAAATAAGGTCAAAGCTCAAATATTAAAGTTGGAAAACTTTAATAACTGGAGGTAAAGTATAAAGTGAATATGTAAATTTAAATGTGTAGCCGCAACAAATGTAAAAGGCGGAAATAAGAGTTTTTCATGAGTAGGGAGGAAAATGTTTATGCAGCAGGTAGAATGGAGTGGAATTTTCATCACATGGGAAATTTTCTATTGCAAATAGAACAAAGGAAAATTTGGAGGCAAAGTCTGTTGCATAGAGAGGAGAGAGGCTTTTCAATTTGGTAACCAACGGTGAAGAGGTTTCTAGATGGAATCTCCAGATCAGCTTTAGGGTTTCTTCTGGATACTTCTATTCTTCTATTTCTTCTCTTCTCTTCTCATGATTTAGGGTTTTGAGGTTTTGTATGGGGCTGGGTAGATAGAAAATGCTAAGTTTGAGTCATTTCTTGAGTCTATAAGCTATAATTTTTTATTTCATTAGCAAATACAGCCAAATTATGCAAATAAATCATGAAAGTGTGTACACATTCATGAATATCTTCAAATTGTCTCCATACTTGTACAATTTTAATCATATGAATTCAATAATACAAAGTATCTTTGAGTTTTTCATCTCAAATTTCATGAGATTGTGTTCTTTGTTTATGGGTCTATTTCAAAGAAATGGTTAAATACTTTAAGCATATAACATTGATTTCAAGTGTGCAGGTTGGATATGGTAAGGAGAGTTTGATTAATAAGAGGAGTAGGATTGTTAGTGTAATACACTAATAGTTGATGCAAGGCATTAACAATTTAAATCCACTGGTTGAATGTCATTTGTTGATGACTTCTTTTTAAGTGTTTGACTCCATGGCCTAGAATTAGGCACTGTTTATCTTGTAGCTTAGTGCATCTTAGAAACATTTTATAAATTCAAAATCATTTTAAATCCCTATGTGTTGTAGTTATCTCATGCTCCAAATAGTTAATATTATTGATGAACAACAAATTCTATTTGGTATTATCCTATTATGTTGAGCTATTAAATGAGATTATCTATTGTTGTTAACGTTGTTTATGATAATGGTGTAGAGGTTGTAAATACATTAAGGGATCACCCTCCCGAGTCTTACAGAGCCCAAAGTGTAGGAGGTTTTTAAAATCCTCATTAGTTGGTCTAGGTCCTTCAAGTTTCCCTTGATTGGAATTGGCAATTCCATAGGTAGATTAGAAGACCAACTTGGTTACAGTAAAAATAGCCAACACTATCCCCTCTCATCCCTTCAGTTAGAGGTGCACAAATACTATTGAAATTATTAATAAAATTTATGTAAAAACTTGCTAGACCATGAAATGGTCTTACCTCTGTAACATTCCTCAGGGTAGGCCATTCAATGGTGGCTTAAATTACCTTCTCTAGATCCATTTTAAGACCATCTGTTGAGACAACAAATACCAGGTACACCAACTCTCTCTTCACAAAACTACATTTCTTCAAATTAATTAACAACTTCTGCTCCCTTAGCTTCTCAAAATAAAAATTGGATATGCATCAAGTGCTCCTTTAATGTCTTACTGAAAATCAAAATATCATCCAAATAAACAATGACAAATTTTCCTAAAAACTCCTTCAATGCCTCATTCATAAGTCGCATAAATGTGCTTGGTGCATTGGTTAGCCCAAAAGGAATGACTAACCACTTGTAAAAGCCCTCCTTGGTTTTGAAGGCTATCTTCCATTCATCTCCTTCTCTAATTTAGATATGGTGATATCCACTCTTCATATCTATCTTCGTGAAGTACTTAGCTCCACTCAAACAATCCATAATGTCATCATCCTTGGAAAGGGGAATCTGTAGTTGATGGTGATCTTGTTGATGGCTCTAGAATCTATACACATCTGCCATTCCCCATCCTTATTTGGTGCTAGTACTTCAAGTACGGCACATGGACTCAAACTCTCAAGAATCAATCCCTTCTGTAACAACTCTTTAACTTGTTTGTTCAACTCTTCACTCTTTGCTGCGGTCATACGATGAGCTGCATTATTTGGAAAACTGGTTCAAGAAATCAAGTCCATCTAATGAATAATCTTTCTTACTAGAGGAAAACCTTTAGGTACATTACCAAAAGTAATAGCTTGAAACTCATTCAACAAATCTAAAACCTTTATAGGTACTTCAGTATTATCTTCTTTATCAACTCTAGGGATCAATACAAAAAAAATATGCTCATGCTTCATACCTTCAAGGAACTTTCTTCCATCAACCAAACAAATTATTGCATTACTGCATACCTTTTCCTCTACCTCTTTCAACGACTTCAACTTATGATGAACTCCATCCTTTGTCAAAGAATAGATGTTTGCATATACATCATATACTACTCATCAATCAAACTACCACAGTCTACCTAACAACATATGACAAACATCCATAGGCATAATATCACACAATACCTCATCGTGGTAATTTCCAATCTTGAACTTTACTGAAAATTGTTCATTTACCAAAGCTTTATGTTCCTTCTACAACCAAGCAATCTAGTATGGGTTTGGATGCCTTCTTCTCTCTAACTACAACTTACTAAATATCTTGTAAAACAAGGTTATCAATACTACCTCCATCAATAATAGCATTACAAACCTTACCTTCACACTTACATCTAGTGTGAAACAAATTCTTCTTTTGAGTTGGTTCTTTCTCCTCATTCAACAAGGATCTTCTACTAACATGAACCTCTCCTCTTTCTACATCCTCAAAATGTGAAGACTCAACATCTTCATCAACATGTGCAACTTGTGCATTACCCTCAAGTCTTCTATTTGTCCTTCCTAGGTGTTGAGGACACTCATAGGCTCTATTTCCTTCTTCTCCACACTAGAAATAGGTTCCACAAAAGCCTCCTCTTCCTGATCCTCATCCAGATCTTCCCCTTCCTCTTTGGTCTCCATTATTATGATCATGACAACAATAGGTGTTATCTCCTTTCTAGTTTTGGCTACTACTGGAGCCTTCACCCTTCTTTTTATCTTCATTTTGACCTCCATATGACTTTCCACCGATATTTCCTCCACAAACTCCACCTCGTTGTTTGTTCTCAAACCTCTTGTTGAGTCATTCTTCAACCTTTAGAGAGAACTAATAAGCATCCTCAATGGTTGCCATTCTTACCAATGCCAGTTCTTCCTATATGCTTGGCTTCAACCTATTAATTTAATGAGCAACTTTCTCTTTATTCACCTCAAAATATCCTGTCTGAATCAAGACCTTGTGAAATTCCTCTGTGTATTCTTTCACTGTCCTTGTCGCTTACCTCAAGCTTTGCATCTTCTTGAGTAGCTCCAATTTGTAATTGACTGGCATAAATTGTTTCTTCAATTTTAACACCATTATGTCCCATATGCAAAGTTTATCTTTCCCTTGTCTTCCTCTTTCTAACTAGACCTCTTTCCACCATATATTGGTGTGACCTTTTAATTTTTTCTTTGCAAACCTCACTTTGTGAGGATCTTCAATCTCTTGAAACTCAAAAAATTCCTCCATGTCATTGATCCAATCAATCAATTCTTTAGGCTTCAAATTTCCACTAAAATTTGAAACCTCCATTTTAGGTCTCTTCCTAATGCTTGAGATCACTCGCAAAATATTATTTCTCTAGGATCTGTTGGATCCCGCTCTTCCTCTTCCATTTCCTCTTTTGTTTCATTTTCATTGTCATCTTTGTCTCATTGCACATCCCTTCTTCGAACCTCTTGTTGAAAAGTTTCAAATTGCCTTCTAAGGGCTCTTATTTCATCTCTAGGTGGATCTCTTCCTCCACCACCTCGACCTCTACCTCTGCCATACTAGGCAAGTCTTGGCGGCATCTTGAATTCAACCCACACTCATAGGTCTTGCTACAACTATCTCACATTTGACACTTTGTTACAAGCTTAGGAAATCCTAGCTTTGGTACCACTTGATGAGGGCCAAGCCACCCGAAACCACACAAATCACAACAATAGATACAACCAAAGAAGATGAGAGAAAAAGACAACCCACTTTTAATTATTTTCAAAAAATGAAATTACATATTCAAAACTTACATGCTACAGGCTCATGGGCTTGTTTCATTACAACAAAATCAACTCTAAAAAGAAAATATATTATTGGCAGAGCCACAATATGCACTTATCAGGGTCACCTTCTACAACCCCCACTTAAGCCTTTTTATTTTCCCCAATAACTGCCATAGAATGTTCTAGAAAGTTCAAATTTCCCCTTTTTTTTTTGGTGCCAAAAGTCTCACTGATTGATTTATGGCCTAGCAAGAAATTTTTATGGAATTCACTTTTTAGAGCACCAACTTTGCAGGGCCATAACTTTTGATCCAGGTGTCTGATTTGCTATTATTGCATATTGTTGGAAAGCTCTCGATGAGCTCTCCAATAGGTGAACCACCATAGGTCAGTTTGATCACTTTTTTAGTTGTTTTGGGGCCTCTAAAGTTTTATATCTGAATTTTAAGCTACATTAGAGAAATTTCCCGGGACGAAAACTTTAATTTCTCCCAAACCATGCAGGGTATTGTTGTGATTCTTTTGTGAACAAAATTGTTTTTTAGCTCTACTCCTTGGGGTAAATTTTCATGTCCATACAAGCTCGTTTTGGCCGACTTGCTAAAAATAGTAATGCTCGTGTTTCACTATTTTTGATGCATGACTGTCTTACACCCCTTAAGTGCCATCATGGAACTCAAAACAAAAAAGAAAATAAGGAATTTTTTTTTTTTTTGGTGATGCAAGATTGCCCTACACTGTTGGATGCTCCTACATCACTTATGTTCAATTTTGACAATGTGGGTACTCATACCCAAGAATGAACTCAAACATAATTCACAATAATTAGACATAAGGACTCACAATCCACTTTCATAGAAATTTAACAAACCTAGTGACAAAACCCACATTGTTTCACATATTGAACAAAGATAAATAGAAGGACTTAGATTCTACTATTAGAATTGCTACCCAAGTTGATGACTTCCCAAGCCCTCTCTTCCTTCTCTCCTTCCTCTACCCTTCTTCTATTTCTTCCTCCTACTTGAATTTTCCTCCCCAAAAATGAAAACTCAAAGAGATTCAAGAGTCTTTCAAAAGGAAAAATCCCTTTCTCCATTCAAGGAGAAGGAATATATAGAAATTGAAAAATAACTACCTTTCCTTAACCACATAACTACCCAACAACTCCAATTTTCGCCACTTTTTAAAAGTGGGTCCATATAGTGGGTTCTAAACTTTATTGAAGGGGTTTTATCAGATAAAATGACCCATAACATATAAGCTTATCACCTAGGGGAATTTTTAAACAATAAACATAATTTAAAAATCACATAGGAACTCTATAAATCATAAAATAAATAATCATATTAAAAAACAACCCAAAGTATTAATAAAATAAAATCTCACATATGCAGACAACCCCCCACAGTCCCCATATGAGATACAACAAAATAATGTTTCACAACAATAATTACATGTCCTTATTCTTCCTATGAGATAAAATAAAAAAATACAACTTAGGTAAGATAATGGAAGTAGCTATGTGACCACAATCATCATTGGCCAAATTCACTTGTTTACTCAACCAAAAAGTGTTCGTACAACACATGAACAATAATAGTTGAAGCAACTGTCATATGTAAAATTAAATTTCAAGAATAATAGTCAACTAGAAAATTAAATCCAATAATCTACACAAGTAACATATAATTAACACTCCTTCAATATCTACATGCATAACACCTAATATAATCAAGCAATAATCAATCATACTAGTACATATCATCACAATATCACCACTTATAATAGTAACCTATTGAAATCCACCTTATAATTGATACTACTACCATAAAACATTAGATATCAACCATCATCTTCATAATAACACCTACTTACACACATATTATGTAATAACCTAATTTAATAATTTCATCTAATAATAAAATCAATCATCCCAACAAGCTTTCTCAACATAATGTAATCCATTTGATATACATAATAATGCTACTAAACTAACAATAAATAACCAAAAACTCACCATAACTGAACATCTCACTCAACACATACTTATATAGACAATGAAATAAGCTCATCTAGTTACCAAAAATAAATTATAACAACCATTAGTTAGATAGGATTAGTCAGTTAACCATATCAAATAACAACCGAAAGTATGAACATCATTAATGTATAGGAACAACCATCACTCATGTATAATATCTGAACATAAAAGAACATAAAACATTGGACATAAGCGATCAAAGACTCATAGACTCAACAAGATCAGAAATGATGGGATTTCACATCTAATATTGGTAAGGTATTGTGTAATCTAGTAGTACACATTCCACATATGATGGTTGGAAATCCAATTCAATACGAACAAGGTATTGAATAATTTTAAAAAATTATCAACTCACAACTATTCATAGTAACATCCCATTGCAATAAAGATTAATGGATAACTATAATTACATAAAAAGTATAAAATTATAAATTTTAACAAATTTGATGATTGGTTAATTCTCAATATTTACTAGCTAATTAACACAAAGAATTACATCTAATAGATGATAACTGACTTTCTTTAAGAAAGAAATAATAAATAAGACAATAAATATTTATTTTTAACACATTAAAATCACAACCTTTAAAAGATAGATTAAATGAAATGTATAGATCGATCAACAAAATAGATACTCAATGTTTCTTATCAAACATACAAGTATTTTCATTTTTATTATGCATTTATTTCCCCAAAGGAAATAACAAGCATTGACAACAAGTTGACAACATGTTTCCATCATATATAAATTTTATAAAATTATATTTTTTAAAAATGTATCTAAATAAATTTTTAATTATATTTTAAGTTTTGATGATAGAAAATTTATTTCATACTACAATTTATCGAAAGCAAATACACATTCCAAAAAAATCTAGAACAAAGGACTTGGATATTTTCATTGATGAATATTTGTGCACTAATATTTTTTTTGATAATAAATTACTTATATATATGTTTTGTTAGATATGATCAACATGCTTGGGAAGGTATGAAAAATATAAATACACCTTTCCCCATAAAAAAATACATTTATCAAACTATATTGACCTACTTGATACCTCTCAATCTATCTAGAATAATAATGATAACTCCATCCAAGACTTGATTGTATCTTCTTCTCCAATGCCTTTTGACAATCAAGATTCCAAATAATCCCCAAAATCCAACAGAAAAACTTGTCATCCACTCAACATACCAATGCCATGGGATTTCTCCTCCTCCCCCATCCTCTTCTTCTTGAGTAGGTTTTAAACCAGTTATTCCACATTTACATGTTTTATTATCAAGTGGAAATCCACAAAGAACAAGGTTTTCAGAGAAACATGTAGGATCAATGAATGCCGCAAATTGAACCCCTATTGGAATTCTTCCACAAAACATGTTGTTAGATACAATGAAAGAACTCATAAATGAGAGTTTTAGCAATTCACTTGGAATCTTACCTTCCAAATTGTTGTTTGGAAGGTCCAATGACTATAATTGCTCTAACATCCAAAAACTAATTGGAATTTTTCTAGTAAGACTATTTCTTGACAAGTTCAATGTGTGTAGGCCTTTAAGGCTTCCAATTGTTGAAGGAATTTCATTTGATAGTTGATTCCTAGATAGATCAATACAAGTGATAAGTAATAGAACAAAACTCACATACACTTTCTCAAATCCTTTGTTGCTTACTTGGATCTCTTCTCTATAGTAATAGCCTGAATAATGACGAGTTTTTTACTTGTGCATGCATTATAGCTTTCAAATTTGCCAATTTTGGTGGGATGGCTCCAGTCAAATTATTATTTGAAATATCTAACACATTGAGGTTGGAAATATTGCTTAATTGATTTGGAATCTGGCCATGAAGATCATCTGACCTCAAGACAAGTATCATCAACTTAGAGAACTGTGCTAGCCAAATAGGTATATTGCCCACCAATGAATTTTCACCCACATCTAAAATATGCAAGCTAGAATAGTTTTGAAGGCTTGATGGAAAGTTTCCCTTCAACATATTTCCATTGAGTTGAAGTGTCATGAGAGAGCTTAGCATTCGAATCTGATCTGAAATATATCTTGTCAAATCATTCTTTCCCAAATTCAATCTTTTCAAAGAAGAGCAATTAGTTAGGCTTGATGGTATTTTACCAGACAATCCATTTTTTGAGAGATTCAACACATCCAAATTTTTTAGAAGGCCAATGGAAGAAGGAATTCCACCACTTAGATAATTTGTTGAAAATGACAAGAATTCAATGTTGAGTAGAAGCTTTCCAATTTGTATTGGGATAGCACCTGCAAATCTATTTTGCACGACAAATCCAAGAAATGCAAATTTGGGGAATCTATTGAAGGAATTGGAAGGCAACCATTAAACATATTCTTATGTAAATCTAAACTCCAAAAACTATTTATGTTCAAAGTGAATGGTAGTTGACCTTGCAAGTTATTGTATGATAGATTCAAGTATTGTAGAGAGGGAAAATCTCCTAGCCAAGGTGGAATGTTTCCAAAGAGACTATTTTGGGAGAGATCCAAACTTTGTAATTTATATTGCATTGAGAGGAATGGAGGCAAGACACCTTCAATATTACAAGAGCCAAGTTCAAGCTAGATAAGGAAAATGGAGGTATCCATTTTCGGTCAATTTGAATAATCAATTTATTATAAGAGAGGGAAAGCCTATCAAGGTTACTAGTACTTTTGAAAGTATCAAGATAAAAGTGGTCTTGTAGGTTGCTGGATGAGAGATGAAGAGAAGTAAAAGATGAAAGTTGACCAATAGACAAAGGTATGCTACCACTTAGTTCATTGTTGGAGAGATCGAGAGAAGTCAAAGATGAAAGGTGACCAATAGACAAAGGTATGCTACCACTTAGTTCATTGTTGGAGAGATCAAGAGAATTCAAAGGTGAAAGTTGACCAATAGACAAAGGTATGCTACCACTCAATTCATTGTTGGAGAGATCAAGGGAAGTCAAAGATGGAAGTTGACCAATAGGCAAATGTAAGCTGTACCATTGAATTTATTGTTGGATAGATGAAGATAAGTCAAAGATGAAAGTTGGCTAATAGGAAAAGGTATGCTACCACTCAATCCATTGTTGGAGAGATCAAGAGAAGTCAAAGATGGAAGTTGACCAATAGATAGAGGTATAGTCCAAGATGTTATATTGGTCCCTGATAAATAAAACCTGGTCAATTGTAGCCATTTTCCACATAATATATGACCTATATCTTGTTATGGAATAACTTTCACAACAGAAGAATATGATATGAAATATGCTGCAAATACTTGATAATAAATGAGAATAACAAACCACTTCAAGGGGCCAAACCTCCAAATATCTCTAATGAGAACACACTTCACAACTTGATGATGAAAATAAGACTCACAACCTCCTATATATACCTATTTATGCCAAGGATATCACCTAGGCCGACTTAGACACACCTATATAAGACTTAGGCTGACCTAAACAACTAAATAACAATATAATAATGATAATATGACTTAATAGAGAGTTAAGATAGCCACAAGCTGACTATTCATAACCCGATGTATGTATAATATTAAGGGTGTAGCATGCCCCCTTCTTCAAAGAAGCATTGTCCTCAATGCTAATCAAGTTTGGAAACTTTGAATGAACTCCTCGTCTTCCCATGTGGCATCTTCAACTGGTAAATTCTTCCATTGGATGAGATACTCTGATAGTTCTATTCCTCAACTTCTTTGTGCGTGTTTGATCGAATGCACTCGGTTCCAAAATGATTATTCCTTCTTCATCCAGCTCAGGAAGTGTTGTTTGAGTGGGAATATTATGCCCAATTACCTTCTTCAAATAGGAAACATGAAAAACTGGATGTATCTTTGTTGTTGGTGGCAACTCAAGCTTGTAGGCAACACTACCGATCTTCTGCATGATTTGGTATGGACCATAATACTTTGGAGACAACTTATTATTCTTTCTTTGCTGCTTTAGTGAGATTTGCTTATAAGGTTGCAATCGCAAGAAGACCCAATCCCCAACTTCAAAACTTCTTTCACTATGATGTTGGTCTGCCTGTTGTTTCATTCAATTTTGTGCCATGGCTAAATTCTCCTTGAGTCCTGAAATTACTTGTTGTTGATGAAGCAAGTGGTCTTCTCTGCGAGAACTCTTGGGGACACCTTAATTGATGATGGATGGAAGGAGGATGATATCCATAAAGTTAAAATGGAGGCATTTTTGATGAGCTATGAAAAAAAGAAGTGTTATACACCCACCATTCCATAAGTGGTAGCCAATCTACTGCGAGGCTTTGTTTCTGTTTACAGTGAAACAATGGCAAGATATCTTTCCAAGCCACTTATTAACAACCTTGATTTGGCCATCGATTGAGGGGTGAGTATGAAAAACTAAAACCAATTAGTGCACCAAACATGAGAATAAATCTTTCCAAAAGTGACTAGTGAAGATAGGATCAGGATCACTAATAATAACTTTAGGTGTACCATGTAGCTTTTGGATATTCTCCAAAAAATCTTTAGCCACTGCACTTGCTATAAAAGGATGTGCTAATGCAATGAAGTGTGCATATTTAGTGAGCCGATCAACTACCACCATGATGACATTATGACCTATAGATTTGGGAAGCCTTGTGATGAAGTCCATGGATACCTCTTCCCAACATTGGCTAGGAATAGATAAGGGTTGCAAGAGACCTGGTGTCTTAATTGTCTCCCCTTTATGCCTTTGACACACCAAACATTCAGCCACAAATTTTTGAACATCACCCTTTAGCCCCTCCCAAAAGAAATCTTGTTTGACTCGATGATATGTCTTCAAAAATCCTGAATGACCACCCACTAGAGACTCATGCAACTCTATGAGAATCTTGATTTTAAGGTTGGAATTCTTGTAGAGATACAAACGCTCTTTATACCAAAGAGTATCTCCCTTCCAACAAAACTTATCTGAACTACTAGGGCTTCCTCCACCCAATTTGCTTGTAATATTGAAAGGGAACACAATAAGGCTTCATCTTTCTCATCCTTCCTTGACAATGCATCTGCGACAATATTTTCTTTCCCTTTCTTATATACAATCTCAAAGTCATATCCTAACATCATAGTGACCCATTTTTGTTGCTCTTTAGAAGATAGTCGTTATTCCAAAAAATATTTTAGGTTATCATGATCTGTCTTAACCTTGAAATGTCTACCCAATAGATAAGGTCGCCATTGTTTCACTGCATGGAGTATTGCTAGCATTTCCTTCTCATAAATAGGTTTTAGTTGATTCTTACCTTTTAATTGACGACTCTCAAAAGCAATTGGTCGACCTTCTTGCATGAGCACTGCTCCTATCCCATTTCCAAAAGCATCACATTCCACAATGAATTCCTTGGTGACGTCAGGTGGCAAGTACTGGAGTTGTACACATAGCCTCCTTCAATCTCTCAAATGTTGTATTGGCAGACTCATTCCAATGAAAAGAATCCTTCTTCAATAGAGTGGTGAGAGGTGCTGCTATACAACCATAATTCTTCACAAATCTTCTATAGTACCCTGTCAATCCCAAGAATCCTTAGTTTCTTAATGGTTTTTGGAATAGGCCATTCCATGATAGCCTTAATTTTGTTAGGGTCCACCTTTACTCCTTCATGTTAAACTATGTGTCCCAAATACTCCACCTCTGTAAGACCAAAAGCACACTTGGATGGCTTAGCATAGAGTTTATTATCTTCAAGTATTTGTAATGCTTGGTCCACATGTTGCAAATGTTCTTCCCAAGTCTTGCTATAAATCAATATATCATCAAAGAATACTAACACAAACTTTCTCAAGAACTTCTTAAAAATGGAATTCATCAAACTTTGGAATGTAGATGGTGCATTGGTAAGACCAAATGGCATCACCAAAAATTCATAATGACCCTCATGAGTCGAAATGTTGTCTTACAAATATCTTCCTCCTTAATCCGAATTTTGTGATAACCGATCTAAAGATCTAACTTGGTAAAAACATAGCTCCATTTAATTCATCTAGCAAATCATCAATGATCGGATTAGAAACTTATCTTTAATGGTGTACATGTTGAGCACTCTATAATCTGGACACATGCACCAAGTATCATCCTTCTTATGTACCATCACCATAGGTGAGGGTAAACACTTTGGCTATGCCTGATGATTCCCTCTGGCACATCTCTTCAACGTTTTTCTATCTCACTCTTTTGTATGTGTGGATACCTGTAAGGCCTGATGTTCGGTGGTTGGCTCCCTGGGACTAACTATATGGCATGATCATGATCCCTCTTAGGAGGAAGTCCTTTAGGCATATCTCCAAGAACAACTGAGTGACGATCAATTATAGCTTGCAAATCTGGATGAGTAGGAGTATTAGATTGAGAGACTTCTAATGAACATAGTTGGGCCACAAATCCATCCACTCCTTTCTTAAGAACTTTTGCATTTGATGAGAGCTTACCATTTGTGGAGATTTTGCCTTCAACCCCTTAGCTCTACTTTATGGAATAACTTTCACAATAGAAGAATCGATATGCCATCTCCAAATATCTCTATTGAGAACACACTTCACAACTTTATGATGAAAATAAGACTCACAACCTCCTATATATACCTATTTATGCCAAGGATATCACCTAGGCTGACTTAGACACGCCTATATAGGACTTAGGCTGACCTAAACAACTAAATAACAATATATTAATGATAATATGACTTAATAGAGAGTTAAGATAGCCACAAGTTGACTATTCATAACCCGATGTACAATAATATTAAGGGCGTAGCATATCTCCACTCAAGTTTACATTGTCAGACAAACTAAGCTCTTGCAAATGAGGCATTTTTCCCAAGCATAAAGGCATTGTGGAGCTAAATTCATTTCCATCTAAATAAAGATGGGAGAGGGAGGTGATATTTTGGATTGCATTAGGGATTATGGTTAGAGAGCAATCTGAAAGGTCGAGGTATTGGAGGAGATGGAGATGAAGGATCACAGGTGGCACTCACAGAGCAGCATGTTATCATAATAAACAAGCATAGCATAACAGATAATCTCTCCATTTTGACAACTGATTTATCTCACCTACAATAATGTTAGATTGAAAAGAATCAGACAGTAGGTAAATAAGTATTGAGCCTAATAAAACATAAATGAATAAAGAAGAAAGAAATGAAAAATGGAGTAGCAAGAATAACCACAACAGAACATAAACAGTGTGCATGATAAGAGAGGTATCGCAGTATTTATAACACGTTAGGCAACAAAGATTAGGAAAATCAGCGATTTTAAGAAGAGTTTTAAAGAATATAATAAGGTGCGTGGAAATAGTTATATCATATTGAGCAAGAAGGATAATTGAGTTTGCCATAATGGTTAACAGCTAAAGAAGGTGAAGTCAACAAAATTACATTCAGACTGTCAGTCAACATTGCGTTTCCCACACGAAGCAAAGCAAGTCAACAAAGACTGGGAAAGGCTCGTGATTTTATGAGGTAAGATTGAATGAGTCCAAAAAGTTTTAATGCTCTATTTATAATGATGATCATTTCCTTTCTACGGTTTTAATTTAAAATCATTATTGTTTACGTTAATGTCTTAAAAATACATAGAGAGGCAAGAATTAGTTATATTAGTTTATATGATATTGTGATGAAATACATTAATAAGAATTGAATATCGTGATGAATGAGAATTAAATACTTTAATTTATTTACATTATGATCAAAAAATAATTTTCTGATCATTTTCTAAACATTGAGACATGATAGACAAATGCTGCTAATGATTGTTAGTTCTCCTATAAAATATTAGGATACCTATTCCTATATGGATCTATCTAATGGTAAGACAATGATATATTCTCTTTGTTTTTTTGTTTAAATGAATAAATAACTCTCATTCAAACTCATATTTCTATTGAGGATTAATACATACTACTTGAACTCTCTATCTACCATCTAAGATGAGGAAACAATATCTAAAAGAGGATAGAGAGGAACCACCCTTGTATTCTTTAAGGGAACTATACATAGGTAAGTTGTTGTTTGATATGAAGTCTAATTGAGTCAATTTTTTATAACTAAGAAATTGTATGAAGCTTATATTTATATATATATATATATATATATATATATAAGCAATTGGAAAACATGTTTGGTTCAATATAACTATCATGTATTTTGTATTTTCTCATGTATATCAAATATAAGATTAGTAAATGGTTTTTTATTCCTCTCATACCTTAGGTTAGTAGCATTTAGCCCAATATGTTGGTGCATTGGGCTCTTTGAAAAACTAGCCAAATGGTCTAACATTCATATACTATTTTTGTCCAACACTTATTGACAAATATGTTGAAGTCACATGTTGAGCCAACCAAGTAGGTGGAAAATATATAAGAGAAACTAAAAGTTTGGGAGAACAATCAAGAGAGCTTGCTTAAAAATCTAAATAAGATAATTGAGGATGCTAGTTATTTGGCCAATTTAGGAAGGCTCTCCACAACTAGGGCAAACTAAAGATGGAAATTTTTTAGAGTATCAAAGACATTTGATACTATTGAGTTATTTGAATTTGGAAAGATTACCTATAATGAAGGAAAATTGAAGAGCATGAAATTTTAGTATATGATAGACATTCAATGTTGGTGAGCTATCCTGGTTCAAGAAAACTCTTCATGATGAGGGAAACTAAAGAGAAAAAATGTAGCACATCAAAGAGATTTGATGTTGGTGACCTATCCCAATTTAAGAAGAATTTTTATAATAAGAGAAATCTAAAGACATTTTTTGTAATAAGATCATCTTGATAGAGGATGAAGTAACTCTAATGATTGAAAATTCCTTTTAAAAAACAATTTTATAATCATTACTTCTTAAATTTGTTTATATTTATATTAAACTTTGCTCTACGAAAATTCCACTGACGGAAAATTCACCATCAACAATTCACTGCGGGAAAATTCACCCCTACCAACAATTCACCGCCATGAAAAATTAACTGCCAAAAATTCAATTAAATTTAAATATATGATATATATTATTCTTAAATTAGAACCATATTTATTCTGATTATTTTCTTCTATACTAAACCAACTTAACTAATTTTAAAACATGATACAATTCCACCCTTTTTAAAAAAGAAATTGACAATCCATTTTTAAATGTAGAAATCTAATTCATTAAGATCACCATATTATTCAATTAAAAAAATACACTTATAATTGTTGGTCAGCATAGCATGGTAACCATGTGAAGTAAAAGAGTCAGACTTTAAAGTGTTCATTTAATTCGTGTTCGCAACGGCTAAGACTTTTATGTGTGGGGTGAAAAACTACTGCTTACCTACACACCTTTTCTGTAAGCACGACATTCATTATCAATGTCACGGCATTCATTTTCTGTTACTGATTTTTACCGACTCTTTTCCACGTTAATCTACTTTCCAAACACTTTCCAAAGCTTTTGTTGATGGAAAATGCTGCGTGCTTTCTTTGTTCACACTTCTCAAAAAATGCTCAATGCTTTTATGTGTTAGAAACGAAATGCTATCACAATTTTATACTGTTAGAAGCCTAATAATATCATCTCTGACCTCATAGGTGATAAAGAATTTTCTAACATTCTTCTCATAGAATTAGTTTTAAGAACTTTTATTATGTAAATATTTAAAATTGATTTAAATTAATTAATTAAAAGTTGGAATTTGACATTTTGTATAAGAAATTAAAAATATAAGTAAATTTATTAAGGCTTAGTTTTATAGTTGATGAATGCATAAAGATTAATATGTTTTCAAATTTGAGATTAGGAATAGTAAATGATAGATTAATAATAATCTTGAAATCAGAATCTTCTATTGAGATTATGTAGAAATGATTTTTGTGGTTAAGGAGGAATTTTTGATTGTGAACTTGTCCCACAGCTATGAATTTGTATTATGTGTTTTATAAAATTTTGTTTTTTACTTGATCAACTTTGGCTTATTTGTCTTTTTGATATCTAATAGACCACTAGTGTTTACAAATAACTTTGTAGGGCCAATGGTGTATAACACAAGAACATGCTCTCATGGGTTATCCGTAAGAAACATGAATGAACAAATAAAAATAATATTCTTGACCCATTCAAATTCTCCTAAAATATTTATATAAAACTAGATTCATTTTAGTGCATTAATTTAAGTGTTTTTACAAAAGCTATTTGAATAGGGAGAGGGGCCCATAGTGGAGCACCCTAACTTTGTGTTTCTCAAAATCCTACGTGGAAATTTCAAATCACTCCCAATTTTGCACAACAGTTTATTCAACAACTCATGTGCTTCTATATTTCGTTTTAGGGCCACATCATCAAATATGATGCCACATTAGCATACTTTTTGTTGAAGTATCTAAAAAGGCCCAAAGAAAAAGTGAGACCGATAGTGGTGCATTAAGTCATGTTTTATTGGTGCGTTGATGTGGCATCGCATGATTTGTCACTTTGCATACTTTATGGATAAAAAGTGTTTTGCAATTGGATATTAAAGTGATCCACTATTGGGCCCACTAAGGACTACTTCTATCCCCACTATTGGACCTTGCTCCATTATGGACCCCTCTCCCCTATTGCTTGAAGAGTTGGATATGATTAGAATGAATGCATGCATGTCTTTAAACACAATGGAATACCAACAAATTGCACAAATTTTTGTTTAATCAACCCTAGGTGGGAAGGGTAATGAAAGGAAGTTAGTGAAGTTTGAATTCAAGTGTGACAAGTTTATAATCATGAAGCCATTTGTGACTACAAACCAATCACGAGAAACAAAACTTTCCCTCCTCAAAACAAGCACAAACCTAAATGGGAAACAATATGCTGAAAATGGAGCTAGGAGAAACTGCAAAGAAAATGAGTATTGAATCAACCAAAACAAGATAGATTACAAGTCAAATTGTTGTATTGTATTCACCTAATGATGTGTGTATAAATTAATTTTGAACCAACCAAATTCCAAAAAATAGAGGAAAATTTTGTTAAAAATTTATAACGAACTAACTATGAGAGTTAATTACCTCTCTATCAACCAACTCACCAAGTAAGAAAACAAACTCGACACCTAAGCAAATGATAATAAAATAAATGACATAAATAATGATAAAATATGAATTTTACACCAACACCCCTCTTAAGAATAACTTAGATAGGGATAAAATATTGGGTACAAGACGCAAGACCTAATAAGGTACCCAAATACAATGCAACCTCATAAAGAAGAGCAGAAAACCCTCTAAAAAAAACCCCCCAAAATGAGGGAAAATGAGGAGGAACAGACGACCCTCCCAAGAATGATGATGTTGTTGGGTAAACCCACAAAACTGGTTTACAATTTGAATGAGGAAGGAAAAGTTGCAAAAAAAAACTCCATGCAAAAAAAATTGGTTTTTAGGGTTTGAATGAACCCTTTGCTTTGAGCGAACCAAAAGAGGGTTCAAATGAACCCTGGTTCAAGCAAACCAATTAAATGCAAGGTCCCATCATTCCTGCCAAAAACACAAAGGAAACATTTTTTGAAAGGGAGTTTGAATGAACCCTGGTTTGAGCGAACCCCTAGGGGTTCACTCGAACCCCCCCAAGTTCGCTCGAACCCCCCTTTTCCCACCTTCTCACCCTCTAGCACCAAAAACGTCTAGAATTTTGCACTTCGAAGCTCAGGTTGAGGATGAAAATGGAAACTTCACAGACCCAATTGGATGATGGTAGTCCTCGAAATGAGTTATCCATCGAATATAATTTTAATATGTTTTGCTTTTATTATGTATTTGTTTTTTTAGTTTGATTAAACATAGGTTTTTCATCGAAAATCAAACTCTATGGTCTGCATATGTGGAAAAATAGAAAATTATAAAAAAAATTTGAAAAATATGAGTGCACCAGATATTGAAGTCCTTGATCCAACAAAAAAAAAATGAATTTCAATACATACAAAAAAAGTTACATGTTATATATTCCACCTATGTCGGAATTGTAATTGGTTTGACTTCGAAATGTGATTAAGGAGAAAATATTCGATAGCCACTATCAAACCAATTGGAAGCACTAGATATTGTAGTTAAAAATCTAAATTCAAAAAAATTAGAATTTTATCCTTCATGAAAAAAAAGTTATGCATTATACGGTAAGCGTCACTCCTTAAAAATGTTGTTTACTAAAAAAACTAGTTTTCAAAGGAGATGGAAAAAGAAGTGCAATTTAATTCAAAAAAAAATTCAAAAAAATTATATTTAGAATCTACAGACAAAATGTCACAAATCACTAGTTTGCATCATCTTCAAATTCCTCATGGTTTAGCCACTATAGGTGTCCAAAAGTGAAGATTTAGTTGGAAAAAAATATTTCAATGTCCAGTTTGGCCAAAAATTGTAAACCAGTATTGTGGGATCACCCTGCTATAGTGGAATGCACCACAAGAAGAGCTTGTAAGTGAATAAAATTTCTATCAATAAAATGTTTGGTGAAGATGTCAACAACTTGCTTTGAAGAATGGAAAAAGACTAAGTCAATGATCTGACTATGAATGAGCTCCCAATTGAAATGAATGTTAATCTCAATGTGTTTTGTTTACTAGGTGCTAAACCAAATTCTTGTATATCTAAATAGTACTTTGATTGTCACATAAAGTTGTACTATATGCTATCAAAAGTAAATACCAAACTCAATGAGAATACCTTGAAGCCAAGTAACTTCAATGGTTGCATTAACAGCTCCTTGAATTTGGCCTCTAGTGACAGATAAAAAAATAGCTTTTTTTTTTTTCTATACCAACTGATACCTGACCAAAACTAAGAAATTATAACCTTGAGTGGACTTGTGAGTTTGAGAGTCACCAACCTGCTGATGTGTTTTTTATGCACTTCTCAACAAAGGTAATGCATAGGTGCATCACCTCTCTTGAAAGACAATCTTCCACAATCAAATTATAGAACACTGTCCCAAGGTCTCTAATGCTAGGTCTTGACAATGCTTGGAATATCTCAGTTGATTCATGAGATTTTCTGGAATCACAAAGTGGACTTACGGATGAGTTACAAAGTGTGAGAAGTTGGGTTTGCCAATGGTGTTCTTAAGATGCAAAAATTGTTGCTTAGTTGCTGTAGGTTCGAACAACAATCTAGAACTCCTATTTGAACTTCAGATTTGGATTTACAATGTGCAATGAACCTTAGCTTAGGTTACTTATTAAAAAAAAAAAGGAAAATGGGTAGGGACGGGAGGACGTTCCTAGACCTAAAGCAATGAATGAACAATGATCATGGAGGCTGCTATAGTAGACAAACTCCCTAAACTAGGTTTTGCTTGGCCAAGAGGAACCTACAATTACACAAAACCAATGCAATCTTCTAAGGATGTAGATTTTCAAATTATATACACACATCATGAACATGCAATTGAACTAGGTCACAACAATAAAGTAAGGAAGCTCAAAATAGCTTTACAAAGTGATTCATCATCAACAAACCAAAAAAGCATAAGATGGAAAGTCATCAAATACAATAATATCAAACACCATCATCACTTTCATTCAAGAAACTAACAAATAAACTAATATGGAAGTAGATTAACCATGCATGCATAATGAAGAAACACAAGAGAAACATCCATAAATCATGCAATGTAGCTCTCTATTGCTATAGAATGCCTTTACACTAGCTCTCCAACCATTTACAAATGAGGGGAAGACCCTTATAGTTTTTCAAAGCCCAAATGAATGGCTAGGATTGATTTGCATTGTGTAGCTCAGATTTTCTTTACACTAGGATTCCACCTACACCCATTATAGCAATTTTAAATACATCTTTTGTCTCATTCCTATTTTGTCTTTTAGTGGCCAGGTACTGTAGCATTTTGTCATTTAGCGGATTTCCCTTTTTACTGTAGCTACTCCTGCTTAGATGTTGTCTTTTGTTTGGACTTGCAACATCCTTCATTAGGTCAAACGAGCCTTGTTTATAGATTTGCACCATTGTGGGACAGGTTAGCTACTCCCTGATTTGATGGGATAGCCCCTTGACAAATCATGGTTGTTTGATAAGAGATAACACAATCCCTCCCTATCCCTGGTTTTGGTGGACAACCATTTGTGTTCTTGGTACTACCTCCCCTCGACATTTTGTCATCTATTTGTTAGTTATTCCTGATGAGTCTTAATTGCATTGTTTGTGAATGAAAGTATAACTTGGCCCAAACACTGTAGGTGACCCCTGACCATCATTCTTCTACAAACTTGGTAGGTAATACAAAACTCCTTTTATCTTTGATTTTAACAAACAACTTTATAACTTTGTGTTATTGAATTCCCCAATGTGATTTGTCTGGGTCTTCATTTTATAGAAATCGGGTTTCCCTTAACATGTATTCATGATCAAGTAGTGGCTTCAGATCTTCATTTGCATCCTTTGCATTCAAACCTTCATTTGACAGGTCCTCTTATGACGACCACTTGCATGCTAGTCACATCAGAAAGAATTCATTTGTCCAACCCTTGTTACATGACTAGGCCTGCATGTAGAAGAATACAAAAGTTAAAATAAAGCTTTCCAAACCCCACCACGGATGCCTATCACATTCTATAAAATTCTTATACATGTATCAAGGTGAAACATGTGTAGCATTGTTAAGATTCTTAATTCATAATGTGATTCTTAGTACCAAGGAGGGTATAATCATAAACAAGATCCTAATTATTTAATTTCATACTTCATTCATGAAGTCATTCCTCCTTGCTCCTTTGTATAGTTCGCGTTCATTCACATCTAGCACTTTTTGGTTAGTAACTTCCCGACCGTCCCATTCTAGTCATTTAGACACTTCGCCCCACCCTAATCTCTGATTTGCCATTTTGCTTCTTCAAAAGATATAATTGAATTCATTGATGTGGGTGAACCAAGCTGGTTGGACATCGTAGGAGAAAGTAGCAGGGATGTCATTAGCGGGAGCTACTAGGAACAACGTTGCCCTGGCAGAAGTCTGCATGAAGACCGCCACCAAGGAATGAAAGTGCAGGCTCTACCAATATAACATCTGTGTGGGTATCGATCTCAGGAATGTTGCTTAGGCGGTGGCCTTTTGCACATGGTGAGCCCGCACTCGGAACCCACAATGACGGATTTTGTTGGAGAAGTGAGCGGCCGAGGGCTAAGGTGGATTTTCCATGTGTAACGAGAGAGAGAAACGACATACTTGAAGCCCACAACTAAGTTTAGTGTTTGGTTTTCCCTCCCGTGCAATAATTATTTCCCCTTGAGATTGAGCTTTTATTTTATGAGTTACAGGTGTGCATGCATAGATAGTCAAACCTACAGACCATAACCACCCAACTATCACGTGAAAGTTCCATTCAACAATATTTTAAGGAGCCCTCCATTTGACATATCTTCTATACTTATTCATTTGGTGCGGATCTACTCTCAAAGCCCATGTAAATCATCTTTTAGAATAACCTGATTTTGTGCTTAAGATGTGATTAGTGCATTCCAATTTAGTGCCTTTCATAGAAAAGAGAGGGAGATTGTTAACTATAAGAAGGAATTCATGGATTTCTACATCCTCCTTTCCTCATGGTGATACCACATCCTTACTTAGTTGTGGCAAGCTATAGGTTTACTATCGTCTCATACGATCCTCACACTCTCTTCATAGTTTATTACCATGTTCAGTGTTACTTGAGAACAACCATCCTTGGCAACTCAAAATCATGATTAGACATGGGCACTGAAAATGATGGGGCCCCATAATGGCAAGCCATGAAGTTGATTTCATTAGCTCATCAAGGGTCAGGCTTTTGATTTGAGTCACGATGGGAGCTTATGCGGGTCTGAATGGGTTGCATCACCTAAGCCCATGCTGCTAATTCACTTGATGCTTGCTAACAATACACTCGCCACCCACCTCAAGAAGCTATGTGACCCATCCTCTTAGGGGAAACACAGGTACCGAGTGCAGAAATAGGAGCGCGGGATGCCATCACAGAATGTTTGTTGAAAGGATGGCGTGGGCCAGGAAGCCGCCCACACAGCGGCATTTGCCCCAGTGAATTCTGACATCCCTAACACATTTCAATTTATGCCACCTTTAGAATATAATTTCACCACTTTCTCTCATTTATAGCTTTATTAGATATTACTTCCAAGTCAATATGAATGTTGCATTCGCAAGACTAGCAATGTTGCGATTATTTTGTTAACTTCACCTCAAAATCTCCGCACAGTTTAGTGATTTGTATGGGAGGCGGCAACAATATTTGTGGAGGGAGGAACGCAAGGTGCTACTTTCCCACTGCTATTAGAAATGGATGGCCATGAGTTTAGAAGAACTCACATGAAGGAAAGCCATGGGCGATGGAGCGCAGAGTGTGGCCAAGCAACAGTTGTAAAAATGACAAAAGGTTGCCACCTTTCCCCCAAGTGAAATCCACATAGAAGACTATTGTTTGACAATGTGGGCATTTGAGCGTGTGAGGACAAAGTGTAATATCCATGGTAGTAGCGTTAGAGACCAATGGCTACCAATGAAGTGGAACTCGCAATTTTTTATGACCACCCCCAGCTTTATGTGAAATCATCTGACTACATTCAAAGAGGCCTCATTGCAAATTCCTATGAATTTCTCTAGTAGTTAACGATTCATGGATTCATGTGAACTATGATCTTTCTACAATTGTTGGCTCTTTATTCTTATTCACAAACAACTTCAAGTGCATACTATCCATAGACAATAAGAGGTGGGTGCCATTGTCACAAAAGGTAGGCTCAAAACAAATAATAATTACCTGCCCCACTTGGATTCTCACCGATTCATGATACTTTCAAAATAATACTTCTTAGCATAGCCCTTAGGGAGCGATGAGTCATTTCACATCATTAATTGAGGGATAACTCCATTTCTTGAGTGGTAAACACTTTAAATTCTATTTAGTGTGTATGAGCCGATAAGTAATGCAGGTGAGAGGCTACCCTTAAAGTGTCGTTAAAGGATGGATCAAAGACAAGAAGCCTAGAGATGGGTTGCTCAAACGCCACCACCACTGTTGGATCCTGCTATGAAGATTCTCGTCGGTCACTGGAGTGTGGAGTAATTGTGAGTGAAGGTCATTTGGACGATGGACAAGGTGGTGGCCTTGGAAGCAAAGGAGCCCAACATTAGAAATGAATGATCACTGAGTTAGATGGTGCCCAATAATTCTAAGCACCAGAAGGCCTCTTTATAGCTCCATCATCCTAATGACCAACATTGTGTGAAAGTTTTCTTGGATTTACCATGAAAATGTTGTTGACAGGGATACAAGGAAGTTGTCATCTGAGTGGACAAATAAGGTGAAAAATTCACATCGAGGACCTCCGTGGGGACAAGTATGCAGGATGCAACCCAAAAGCAGTCATTTGGTAGAGGTTGTCGAGAGGATAGCGGGATAGAGGTAGAAGTTTGCACGTTGGGTTCTACACGGGAGACAACCAATGAAGTCATTTAGGTACAATAGGTGAGCAATGACTGTGGTGTCATCAATTCTTGTGATAAACAAATGAATGTGGGTGCACCATGTAAGATTTACATCTTGCAGTAGTGAGATGTTGGCTACCATGAGGAAGCTTGCTAGGGGATGACGACACTAGTGGACAACGGGCCCACAAGGTGGGGAGGCAATAATGGACAGTCGTTGTGAAATGACAGTGGGGGAACTAGCCTCCCCATAGGTAGGTCCCATGCCAAAGATTTATGCTTGAGACCATGGGTGCATGAATGCAAGCAGCAATGGTAGGCCAACCCCTATGATAATGACGAAATGAGAACGGAGTCCCCCCAAAGGCAACCCGCAAGAGTAGGTCCACGAAGCATGAAAAACATGGTGGCGAAGATGGGTATGAGGTTCGCCCGTCGAGTAGATGCGGGGACTTGGCCAAGGGTGAATGGTGGAGCAGAATGGAAAATGGTAGGAGGAAACCTATAAACGCGGGTTTGCAAGGGTCAACAGATGTCGGGCGAAAAGCAAAGGGAAACCTGCAAGGTCTAGCCCACACTAGCAAATGACTTAGTGAAACTCAACTAGGTAAACTCATCCAACATGAAGTCAATCGTTTTAAGGCTCATGGTCGATTTGGGCTTGGAAACAAGGGTGTGCAAAATGAGACAAGGTCAAAATGACCTAACTTCAACAAAAAGAGGGGGTCCCTACCTTCAGTGGAGCGTGTGTGCAAAACATGCACAACAAATGGTGACTCATTGGGGAAATGCTCAAGAGCATTTGATGAAAAACTAGAAGCATGAACCTAGAATCTTTGATTTTGATCTTCATGCTAGGAAAAACAAACCAGACACTTGACCAAAGGATCAAAACCACTAGCTAACCCAACCTTTAGTATGCTGAAATTCTAAGTGTGTGCAATTGCATTAATTCCCTTCCTTTAGTTGTTACACGAACCCAAGCTCCATCAAGTTAAGCTACGTAGTTTATTCTAACTCCAAAAGCATTTGGGACATTGCCTCATTGCTAGTCAGGCATCCATAGCCCCAATGAGGTTGTCATTGTAATTCTCTTGAGCATTGCTCTACTACCAACTAGGCATCCATAGCCCTAGTAGAGTTGCTCAGATACCCCCAAAAAGTTGAATTTTTCTCTTTTGATTTTAAATATTTTGCTTCCTTTATTTTTGTTTCTTTTCTTTTGATTTTCCTTTTTTCAATTCCTTTTGTTTCAACCCGTGAGCAATGAAGTTCACACTTAGGGATAAGAATCACAGTGGTACTAAAGTAGAATTTTAGATTTTTCACTTAGCTAGACTCCACCAAGGACCCAAAGCAACCTCTAGACTCTTAAAATGTGAAGATATGTAAGATTTCAAAATACATCAAGAATGAGACCAACCAATAACTTATCCTCATCAAATCAAACACCCGAATCACTTGACACTAACAGAAGATCCTCACCATCCACTCTGAAAACTTGATTAGAGTTTGAAAAAGAAATACAAAGAACAACCCTAGGTACTAAATATGATGGTTTTTGTGTGCACAGATGTGCCCAGCTAAAAGTAGAGGGACCCCAAGCAAAGCAACAACAAAACGAAAGCAAATAGAAAGAAAAAACCTAAACTAACCAAAGTGGGAAAGCGAAAGAAAACAAAAGGGAAACTAATCTAAAGCAAACCTACAACAAACCAACTAACCTAATGAAAGCAGGAAAGCAATATATATATAGAAAAACTATGCTACGTAAAATGAACTATGTACAAAGAAATTACAAAGGACTATTTTTCAGGCAAGGAAAACAAACATTCATGTTCATTGGATTTCGCAAGGCATGCACAAGAAGATGGGTGATTGTCATAGTTCTTAACCATGTAGATTTATCCTTATATTCAGAAAAAGGAAGTTTATTATCATAGCATTCAAATTTAATTACGTCATCATGAAAAATCAACAATTGAGGTGATTTGTTAAAACCATGATTAATCCATAAACACATTTTCCTTCCCTCATTCCCATAATCAAAGTGATAAACATAGTTATGAAAATTAATAGGAGCAAGGAAGGATAAAACCTAGATGTCATCACATGGAGGTGGCAGTGTTTGACAGTCGAGAGTGAGCACTACATTGTCGAACGTAGCATCAACAGCCTCGGGTGAGCACGGTGGAGGATGTGACATTTCTGATCTTGTGTATGGAGAGGTCTAGGAGAACAAGGCAACCAAATACTCTTTCAAGTCTTGTGCAGGATCTATAGCCCCCATTGGAAGCTCCTCAAAAGGAAATACTTCTCCACATTAATCATTGCAAACTTGGGATCCACTTGGTTGTTGTCCCCAGATGACAATATGTTGTCCCATTTCCTTTCCCAGGTGTCGACCTTATTTTTATGATGTTCAATGTCATGAGAACATTACATGCATGAATTTTTCCTATTGCAACCATCTGAATATGAAGGAGGATCAACAAAGATCATGGCAGAAGGACTCCAAGTTGCATCTTGTAATCAACTGGGTGCTTCATCCCTGTTGGAAACTATCTCAGCACCTCCACCTTTGTCCTCCTCTCTTTGTTGTTCATGTATCTCCTCATGATGTTCACTTGTCTCCTCTTGTTCACTATCACTATAGATGGATAAGGAACCCCTCCCTCAATCCAGAAAATCTAATGTTTCACCACCAGGGAGTTTAGGTAGTATGTCTTCATCACTAACGTCTTTTGGAATGTACTCTTCCTCGACATGGGCATACCTCTGCATTACAATTCCTAATGAAAAGAAGTCATCGATTGACAACACCTCATCAAGGGGACCAAAATTTACTACGCAAATTTTTGCTAAGGACTCACCATAAATTCCATCGTCCATGGTGCACAAATGTTCTTTGAGAGGAAGAAATTCTTGATTACTGGTGGACTGCATTCCTATTTGATCTACTTCATCGCTTAGAAGTTCGAGAATATATTGTTGCATTTCTTCTATTGTTGTCCTGACACCTTCTTGAGGATTTCCTTCAACTGAGTTATCACCCAGTTGCAGCTATTGGTCCTCTAGTTCGATCCTTGAAGTAGCTGCAGGAGGCGGTGTACTTGGCTTCCCCACTTGTTCTTTGACTTGTTCAATGGCCTCTTGGCATAATTTGCATGTGAACTCGGAATGCGATGAATCATGGAGTTTTCACCAATTTAGGAGTAGAAACACCTCCAAATCCACTTGGTATCTTAGCCCAGATCAATCCCTTGCTAGCCTTGAATCGAGTTGGTTGTATCCTTCCACTATTGGGTCCTCATCATCACTTGGGAAGGAGGTTGAAGAGTGGATAGCTGCAACATATGTTTGTTCCCACTCCTCCAAATCTTCATTTTTTAGATGCTTGATCACTTTCATTCATGAAGGAGAGGTCCTCTAATCTGATTTCACTTATGCCTTCATCATCATTTTTTGTTGTCCCAAGACTTTCAACCTCTTCCTCTTTCTGATTTTCAACATCTTCATGGGTTGCTTCAACATGCGCTACTACAAAATTCGTTGGTTTGTCCCCAATTGTCAATGGCTCCTCTTCCGGAATGGAGGATTTCTTTTGATTAGCGGAGGGAAGGCTTTCTAAATTAGTCTCAATGAAATTTTCACCAAGGCACTTTGATGTCCCAAGACACTTTGATCCTCCTTCATTTTCAGTTTCTATGTCTGTTGTCCCAGTGTCAACTTGTGTCAAACTAGTGGGTTCATCTTCAAGGTGTTTTCCTCTAGATGTTGACAACTCTTTTGCTTCATGGAATGACTCACCCTCATCGAAAGTTGGTTGCTCCAACTTGTTCAAACAACCCTTTCCTTGAGTGATAATGTTTGCACATGATGAAAAAGTTAACTCTAAGTGTGGTGCATTGTGAAATCTGCACCAGGTAGACATCGACACCTCATCCAACCTTGATCCATCTTTGTTTCCCAAACATTCTTGGATCAAATCCCTGAATGCCTTAGCTTCCATGGTTGTCAACTCTTCTTCTAGATCTTCAAGAAATAAGGGCTGACATATTTTCCAAAAGGTAATCTCTCCCTGCAAGACTTTTTCAATCTTGCTTAAGAATGTCAAACATCCCAATTCATTATGTTTGTGTGTGCCATGGATTCAACATCTATCTACTAATGCAAATTTTTGCAATGGTTTCATCATTCTTTGATTTAAATATGCATGTAGCTAGGTGATGTAGATTTGCAAATGCTATTCCATCTCAGCTCAACTCCCATTTTCCTTCAAAATTTTCTCATTTTAAGTTTCAACATTAAAAGAGATCTCCTTATCTTGGATTTCTTCTTGAAAGTGCTCTTCTCAACTTCCAACTTTCAAATTTGTAGCCTCAATATGTTGGCCCTCCTTTTAGCCCTACTTTTGCTGATGTGTTTTTTATGCACTTCACAACACAAATAATGCATAAGTGCATCACCTCTCTTGAAAGACAATCTTCCACAATCAAATTGTAGAACACTATCCCAAGGTCTCTAATGTCAGGTCTTGATAGTGCTTTGAATATCTCAGCCGATTCATGTGATTTGTTGGAATCACAAGGTGAAATCACAAATGAGTTACAAAGTGTGAGAAGTTGGGTTTGCAAATGGAGTTCTTAAGGTACATAAATTGCTGCTCAATTGCTACAGGTTCAAACAATAGTCTAGAACTCCTATTTCAGCTTCAAATTTGGCTTTACAATGTGTAATGAACCTTAGCTTAGGTTAATTATTAATGAAAAAAAGGAAAAAAAGGGCAAGGAAGGGATGAAGTTCCTAGACCTAAAGCAATGAATGAACAATGGTCAAGGAGGCTGCTATAGTAGACAAACTCCCTAAACTAGGTTTTTCTTGGCCAAGAGGAACCTACAGTTACACAAAACCAGTGTAATCTTCTAAGGACTATAGATTTTTTAGATTGCATACACACATCATGAACATGCAATTGAACTAGGTCATAACAATAAAGTAAGGAAGCTCAGACTAGCTTTACAAACTGATTCATCATCAACAAAACACAAAAGCATGAGTTGAAAATTCATCAAATACAATAACAACAAACACCATCATCACTTCCATTCAAGAAACTAACAACTAAACTAATAGGGAAGTAGAACTATGCATGCATAATGAAGAAACACAAGAGAAACATCCATAAATCATGCAATGTAGCTCTCTATTGTTGTAGAATGCCTTTACACCACCTCTCCAACCATTTACAAATGAGGGGAAGACCCCTATTTATAGTTTTCCAAAGCCCAAATGAATGGCTAGGATTGATTTGCATTGTGTGGCTAAGATTTTCTTTACACTAGGGTTCTACCTACCCCCATTATATAGCATTTTAAATACATATTTTGTCTCATTCCTATTTTGTCTTTTAGTAGCTAGGTGCTATAGTTTTTTGTCATTTAGCGGATTTCCCTTTTTATTGTAGTTGCTCTTGCTTAGATGTCGTCTTCTATTTGATGGACTTGCAACATCCTTCATTAGGTCAAACGGGGCCCCGTTTACATATTTGCACCATTGTGGAACAACTTAGCTACCCCCTGATTTGACGAGACATCCCCTTGACATATCACAATTGTTTGATAACAAATAGAACAAACCCTCCCTATCCCTAGTTTTGGTGGACATCCATTTGTGTTCTTGGTACTGCCTCCCCTCGACATGTTTTCATCTATTTGTCAGTTATTCTTGATGAGTCTTAAGTGCATCATTTGCGGATCAAAGTCCAACTTGGCCCAAACACTGTAGGTGACCCCTGACCATCATTCTTCTACAAACTTGGTAGGTAATACATAGGCGGGTGTATGAAGTTGGTCACACTTTTGTGGCCAAATGGGATTTTTTTTTTGAAAAGAGATAACATGAGCGCGTTATAACGTGCTCGCTTTATGTGATTTTAAAAGAAAAAAAAAAGTGAAATTTGTATCATTTTCTTTTTACTATTTCTCAGCTCTGCCCGTGGCCAAAAACCCTCACTTTCACACTCATGTTCTAGGAGGAAGGATTTCTACCTATTTCATCAAGAACACTTGGATTTTCTTTGCAAATACGGTGCCACAACGATGAAGAGATGCGTGAGGTAAGTATTGTTTGCTATTTTTTTTGAGTTTGTTAGTTTAAAATTGATTTTGATTGTTTTAGGTTAGATTTGATTTTTTTTTTTTTAATTTGTAGGAAATCCTACAAATCCTCAACAAGAAGAGGAGGCAAATCCTCAACAGCAAAATCCTCAACAAAATCAACCTCCCCCACTATTCTCTCAACACCCTCCTAGCACTCAAGAAAATTTGAGGAGTGAAATTAAGAACAATAGAAAACAACTTGAGGATCTTATCAGTAGGTTGAGTGATCCAAATGCTTCAACCATAGAAAGAATGCTTCTAGAAAATTCATTGAAAGGTATGTTAAAAAATGTAGATGCAATCACCCAACAAATATCTGGATGGCAAGATAGGAGGCAGACAGCCAGGGCATATTATGCAGACAAATTATCATATAAACAAGTAAAAGATTTAAAAATCACTAAAGGTGATTTGTGCTCTCTATTCGCTGACCCTAAAACAAATCAAAATCTTACCCTCAATGCAAAGAGGTTTCCTATTCATTGGTGCCACCACCAAGAGATTAAAATTGTTTTTATGAAAGATGGTATATGGTCTTTGATTACCCACCGTGCAATAATTGTGAAGTCCCACAATATTTTCTTAGGAAACTATACAGTGAGTTTGTATTGAACCAAATCCAAAATTATTTTGATATGAGGGAGTTCTAGGGGAGAGGTGGGGGGTCAGCTCAGGATAGGCCCGGTGCATAGTTGGATCCTACGCGACAAGGGAGACAACCTCTCACTAGGCCGCCTCTTGAGTAGATTGTGATGCATGTCGTTGTGAAGGAGAGTGCCAACATAGAGACATTGCAGGTGATCACAACTTTGACCCAGAGTGTCATCCATCACACTAGCCCTATTATACAACGCCATCCAAGGGAGTCTTCAGGTGGTGGCCTTCGAACCCATGTGTGTCAATCTTGTGGGGTGACTTGTTCATATGACCCTACCGACACTTAGGAGGGTGCTACGCAGGATCCATATGCTGCTATGTAGCCTAATCCATATGCATCTACGGGGATGGAGAGGACGGCTGACATTTTGTATAATGCATATGGCATTGACACTTAGGTAAAATTCAGCATGTTCAATGTTGAATTTAATTTATTAAATTTCAATTGTGAAATGCAAGATTAACTAATTTAGTTTTATTATTTTAATAAAATTGCAAGGTCATAGTGTAGAGACTAGATACACAAGTCATCCACCTACTTATTTTTGTAGTAAACCTATCAGTGGGGTATGTAACTAGTAAACAATTATAAATTTATTACATGTTAATAGCATTGTTTTACGAATGGTATTTTAATATGTGATTTTGGATGTTGAACAGGGTAATGTTGGAGGTTTCAAGGAAACACCTCCTAGTGCCAGTAGATTTCATCAAATGTTCACGGAGGTAATATAGAATAAAGAGAACTTAACTAATGAATTCTAAGTTTAATAGATTTGTGTAGTTTATATTCATATTGTTGGTTACGTTGCATTACACATCATTCAAACTCAAAGCATTACTTCAAATTCGATAACTAATAATTAGAAATATATAGTTTAATACTTATATTCAAAAAAAAATTCATTAGATCTCATACATTATAAGTCATCACGTGGATCGCTATTGTAACTTTTTGTGATTGAATAATTTGTTGTTTTATTTTTAGATGTTGGTGACAGAAACACTGCCAAATGTTATGAGGGAAATGGATATTGGTGTTTCCTCCGCTATACAATCCTCGATGGCTCTGATAGGAGAGGTATGAGGAAAATTACTAAATTTTAATTTACATTCCTTGTTATAGATGAACTAGTTCTAGTGAAAAATCAAACCATTATTTATTCATAGTTTAATTCCTATTTGGATGGTTTATACAGGGCTTGAGCATGCCTCAACATCAGTGTACAAATATTTCCATCGAGGAGAGTGATCGTGAGATGGCCATAATTGATTATTTTGTTAAATATATCAATTTTAATAATGTAATTTCTATATATTAATGTCTTTACTTCTTATTGTGACAATTAAAACTTCACCAGGAGCTAAACACTAGGAGGAGGAGCAGGAGCACTCCTCGAGCACAACAAAAATGGGTGACAGACTTATCACCATCAAATCGCCAAGCAAAGGGAAAGAAAATTGTATTTGAACCAGAGCATGGAGAGAAATGAATTTTGAATGCAGAGCCCTTTGTTGTATGCCTACATGGCAATTTTGTAATTATTTTGTATTGGATATATTTGACATTGTATGCCTATATGGCATTCTCGTAAGCCTATATGGCTATTTTGTAACTATATTTTATACTTATATCGACATATATTGATGTATGTGTACATGGCTATTTTGTTTTAATACAAATATTTTTTATCGATGGTGTCCATATTTGCATTATAAATTCATGGTTCAATAGATATGAGTTACATGTATTCAAGTGTATACTTAACAACTTACGCACATATACTTTTTGACTTACGTGTGAACATCGAAAAGTGTGAAAATTTATGTGTGTGGAAGTCAAATGTAAGCCAATTTTGCAATTCTCAGTTCTTGCATACTCGATCTTATGGACTTATTCCTTCCTAGCACATATTGTGAATATTTCTCATTTGGTGCAGAAGATAGATTCCTCATTTTTGAACCACTCATAGCAAAGAGATTCACAATAATACTTTAGCATTGGAACACTACTCCATACTTCTCTTGTCTAGACCATAAAGGATTGAAAATTCTTAATTTGATGCAATGATAGTCATGAGATGAGAATTTATATAACCATGCCTATTTTGAAACTTCGCATCTAATACTGCATCAACAAGAACTTAAGAAGTGTTGAATAAGAGTGTTAGGTTTGATAGGCCTTCTCTTCCCTAAGGGAGGAGAGCCTGCATCTTGAATTTTGAACAAAATTTTAAGAAGCAAACATTTTACCTAAAAGCTTCAAACCTAAATGACATATTTGGCTAAGTCTATCTTGAAAATTATCAATGCGTTCAAACTCTAAAGGAGATTCTCCCTGAAAAGCAAACTTTACCCTTTTTCCCAAGGAAAGAAATTGCAACAAGTTGCATGATTTATCTTATTTCTTTCTCACAGTTCCTGGTCAATCATTCATGGCTTAGGATAGTTCCGTTCCAAGGCAAGGACACCCAAAAAATCACTAAGATTCTTCTACGATCTGCAAGAAAAAGGTTTTGGCTCTTTCACAATGTAAATAATTATGTAACACTATTTTCTTGTTTTCCTTCGACATAGAAAAATGTTCACACTTTTCAAAGTGATCAATGATCAATAATGGCTGATTGTAAACACTTGACATTTTTATGTTTGAACTTTAATTTATAATTTTGTATCATGACATTCGAGTATCACTAATATTTTAATATTTGACTATGAAAGTGGTGGTGTATTTTTGCTATGTTATTTGACTATTAATATGGTGGTGTATTTTGAACTTGATTCTGCAAAATATGTATATATTTCTATTTTTTATATGCTTTTGTATTACCGAACCCAAAATGAACCCAACCCCCAAAAATAAAATTCCCGAATTGGCGAACTGGGTTCTCGAACCCGAACCCGAACCCAAAACCGAACCGGTAACTTAGTAAAAAATAGATTTTTGTAGTTTATAGTCATAACATTGATTACATTGCATTGCACATCTTTCAAACTCAAAGCATTGCTTCACATTTCATAACTAATAGCTAGATGCTAATAGATGACAAATTTTCAATTACAATATAGTTTTTACAAAGTCAACCTAAGCAGTTATGCAATTACTTCACATTGCATAACTAATAACTAGGAGCAGCTGCCAATTGCATTTGGTTGTCATGGCATTCTATGAGATCACATTTCTTTGAGGCATTTTTTCAAATAGTTCACTGTCTTTTCTATACTACTACATTTTTCATACATTTCTACCAAAGCATTTTTTCAAATAGTTCAATTGTTGCCTTGTTACTATGGATGAAAGCCTAAAACAAGTGCTTTCGAACAAGCTATGGATCCTTGGAAAAAATATATCAAAAGCATAATAGTAAGCAATATCATAGACAAGGCAGCACAAACTCTTTGAAAAAATGCCTCAAAGAAATGAGGTCTCATGACCTGATGGAATGCCATGACAATCAAAAGCATTTGATTGTCATGGCATTCCATCAGGTCATGAGACCTCATTTCTTTGAGGCATTTTTCAAAGAGTTCACTGCCTTGTCTATGCTAACACATTTTTCATACATGCCTATCAAATCATTTTATCAAATAGTTCATTGCCTTGTTGCTATGGCTAAAAGCCTAAAAAAGGTGCTTTCGAACAAGCTATGGATGCTTAGAAAAAATATATCATAGCATAATAGTAAGCAATAGCATAGACAAGGGAATGAACTATTTGAAAAAAATACCTCAAAGAAATGTGGTCTCATGGTGGTGGAATGCCATGACAAAGTGTTGTGGATTGTCATGGCATTCCATCACCATGAGACCACATTTCTTTTGAGGCATTTTCGCAGTTCCTTTGCCTTATCTATGCTACTTGCATTTATCATACATGTTTACCAAAGCATTTTTATCAAGCAGAGTTTGCTTCCTTGTTGCTATGGCTAAAATCCTAAAATAGGTGCTTCCAAAAAAGCTATGGATGCTTGGAAAAAATCTATCAAAGCATACTAATAATCAATAGCATAGAAAAGGCAGCAAACTGTTTGAAAAAAAGCCTCAAAGAAATGTGGTATCAATGGTGATGGAATACCATGACAATCCATAGCAATTTGCTCATTTGTCATGGCATATTCATACATTGTTTACAAAGCATTTATCAAATAGTTAGCTTCCTTGTTGCTATGGCTAAAAGCCTAAAATAGGTGCTTCCAAAAAGCTATGGATGCTTGGAAAAATCTATCAAAGCATACTAATAATCAATAGCATAGAAAGTGCAGCAAACTATTTGAAAAAATCCTCAAAGAAATGTGGTCTCAATGGTGATGGAATGCCATGACAATCCATAGCAATTTTCTTGTCATGGCATTCGTCATGCCATTCCATCACCATGAAACCACATTTCTTTGAGGCATTTTTTCAAAGAGTTCACTGCCTTGTTTATGCTAACACATTTTTCATACATGTCTATCAAAGCATTTTATCAAACAGTTCATTTCCTTGCTGCTATGGCTAAAAGCCTAAAACAGGTGCTTTCGAACAAGCTATGGATGCTTGGAAAAAATATATCAAATCATAATAGTAAGCAACAAGCTGATGCAATACAAAGATTTCCAAACCACTCAACAAATCAAGGGACTCTTGTCCCAAACTCATCTTGGAGAAGATCAAACAAAATTTCAACATTTAATTAGAAATCTACTTTTCATCCACTCAAATTATCTTATCATTCATCATTCATCCTTCCACAAATCTGTATTTCAATTGACTCATTCAAAGCAAAAAACCATTTTAGAAAACTTTGATTCAATCAATTAGATCAACATGCATTTCAAAAACACCATTTTCAACAAGGTATTCTTCCATTCAATCAATTCATTCAACTTGTCCCAAATAGTCAATCCATCATTACAATTGGCTTTCAGACTTTTACCAGACCCCCAAGCACTATGAACATCATTATTACAATTGATACAAATCAAGAACTTGCTCTCTTAACTTTGTTCTGACTGAACTTACAATTTCATGTATTATTTCACATCAAGTCTCCTCACTGTCCAACTGTCAAAACAAAATATCTCACTTCTAAACCCTGTCCAAAACTCCATACATCCCTGACACCATCACTTAGACAACATTATCCCAAAATCATCTCACCGATCACTATTAGGTCAAACTTCTATTCTCTGAGTAGTCAAGGCACTACTTCTCAATGAGACATTCATGCCCTAAATTGGGTAAACCAAACACACTAGTTTCAAAACCCAACCCAAAACACTTTTAGAGACCTCTTAATGCCCGTGTCGTCATATCAAAAACTCAAAATAAATTATATTGAAGAAATAAGCAGTTTTTAGTTTGAACGCTGTCAAAAAGGCTACTAAAATAGGCCTGATTTTCAAAGAACACCCCCTTCAAACATTCCCAAAACACTTAAAACCTCAAAAAAGTCATTAGAAATAACACAAAACTGCCAATTTATCCATTTTTAGGGATTAAAAGACTCCTTTTGACAGTATATTGACAAACCCTTGTTTATAGGGTGAAAAACTCAAAAATCAATGAGGGTTTCCTGTATAGGCTACATGCAAACCTAAAAACCTCTAGCCAACCATTGGAACATGTCAAAATACATCTGAAAAGGCATTTGGAAACATCTTCTAACCCATGCACTTGTTCTTTTTCCACTGTCATACTGGAAACTGTTCATTTTGACTAGAAAACTCAGAATTTCTTGTGTAGCATCAACTTCTTCAAGGTATTCTTGATTTTTCCTCCACTCACAAACATTGAAACATAAAAAATAACCTATCCCTAACCTACTCCACCAATCTACCTGACCTACATTGGTGGAGTAGTGTGGAAATGCCTTATAAGACTCTCAAAACTCAATGCACGGGATTTCAAACCGAGCCATAAGAAGAATGCTCAAAAAAATATTAAATTTATTGGATTCCTTCCCAAATGGATGCAAACAAATGGTGATTCCCAAATCTACTGGAAACAATCTAAATTTGAACCCTAAACTCTTGCACAGTCTGTAAAAGTTAAGAAACAACTGAAAAAACACAAAAAATAAGCTAAAACAGGGAACTCTTTGTTAATTTAATTCTTCTAGAATACAATGATCTCTTTTCTCAGCCTTTGCAATGCTTTTAAAGAAGTTTCCAACCATAAACTACCTCTTCATCTTCCTTGAATGACCTATGACTTGTCCTCTTCCTTGATTTTCTTGATTTTCTTGTTTTGTCTCTTCACATTCCTTCTTTTTCTCTCTTTTACATATTTAGCATTTTGATAATATTACACTTTGTGCTTTTTCATGCCTTGATTACATTTAATTTTGGCATTACATGGACTTAAATACATTTTTGACAACTTAGCCTTTTGAAGGCATTACATGACCTAGGTGCTCCTGCACCAGAAGCTATGGTCTCATGGTTTTTTTTCACATCAACGTGATTTGATTCACATTTTTTTCACGTGAAAATAAACGTGAACCAGATTTTGTATTATGGAGCTATATTAAGCTACCACTTCAAAAACCAATGTAACAATGATACAAAATAATGTTTGAGACTACAAGAAGGCATCAAAATGGCTAGTGTACTAAAGAAATTCTTATGATTTATGAATAATGTTGATAACTCTACTCAGTTGGCTTCTTTTTTCATAATCATACAAATTGAACCCTAGCGTCAATAGACTCTGTATATCAAGATACCACAATTCAAGTTACGTCAGGCCCATATCACCGAGACACAGCCTAAACAATAGGAGGAATGATCTATTTCAACATAATACACTCAAACCCTTAAGGGATCGATCCGGTTGAACGTAGCTCAGAGCGATTATGTGTGTTTGGGTGTGAAAGAGGACCATGCCTAGTGTAAATATTCCTATTTGAATGCGTTGGAATAGTCTATTTTGTCACAAGAGTTGTAGAACGAAAATTGCACCACCTTGCAACTTTCCACTGCTTGCATTTGGCACTTTTTCTATCAACTAAAAACTGGACACCACAGGAAAACCACTCCGAGATAATGAAAACCGAGAGAAGTTATTGTGGAGAGGCCCAACACGATCTCATAGGATCTAATGAGAAGTTTATAAGCATCACAGTGTCTTAGTAACCTTATGCTAAAGTTTGTAGCCATTTTCCCCTTTGGACCCTTAAAGGATCGATCTGGTTGAACGTAGCTTCGAGCAATTCCGTGTGTTTGGGTGTGAAAGAGGATCATGCCTAGCGTAAACATGCCTATTCAGATGCGTTGGAACAGTCTGTTTGGTCACACGAGTTGTAAAATAAAAATTTCACCACTTTGCAGCTTTCCACTACTTCCATTTGACACTTTTTCCATCAACTGAAAATTGGACACTATAGGAAAACCAGTCTGAGATAATGAAAATTGAGAGAGGTTATTGTATAGGGGCCCAACAAAATCTCATAGGATCAGACAATAATTTTATAAGCATCACAGTGTCCAAGTAATCTCATGTTGAATTTTGTAGCCATTTTGCCCTTTGGACCCTTAAGGGATCGATCTGGTTGAGCGTAGTTCAGAGCGATTCCACATGTTTGGGGTGTGAAAGAGGACCATGCCTAGCATAAAAATTCCTATTCAAATGCATTGGAACAGTCTGTTTGGTCATACAAGTTGTAGAACAAAAATTGTACCACTTTGCAACTATCCACTGCTTCCATTTGACACTTTTTCCATCAACTGAAAACTAGACATTATGGGAAAACCACTCTGAGATAATGAAAACCAAGAGAGGTTATTGTAGAGGGGCCCAACAAGATCTCATAGAATCAGACGAGAAGTTTATAAGCATCATTGTGTTTGAGTAACCTCATGCTGAAGTTTGCAGCCATTTTTCCCTTTGGACCCTTAAGAGATCGATCTGGTTGAGCGAAGCTCAGAGTGATTCTGCATGTTTGGGTGTGAAAGAGGATCATGCTTAGTGTAAAAATGCCTATTTAGACATGTTGGAATAGCCCGTTTGGTCACACGAGTTGTAGAACAAAAATTGCACCACTTTGCAACTTTCCACTGCTTCTATTTGACACTTTTTCCATCAACTAAAAAATGGACACTACGGGAAAACACTCTGAGATAACAAAAACTAAGAGAGGTTATTGTATATGGGCCCAAGCTATCCCATAGGATCAAATGAAAAGTTTCTAAGTGTCACGGTGTCTGAGTAAGCTCATGCTGAAGTTTGCAGCCATTTTTCCCTTTGGACCCTTGTGGGATCGATCCGGTTGAACATAGTTCGGAGTGATTCCACATGTTTGGGTATGAAAGAGGACCATTCCTAGCATAAACATGCATATTCAGACGTGTTGGAACAGTTCATTTGTTCACATGAGTTGCAGAATGAAAGTTGCACCACTTTGCAACTTTCCACTACTTCCATTTGACACTTTTTCCATGAACTAAAAACTAGACAGTATTAAAAAACCACTTTGAGATAATGAAAAATAAGAGAGGTTATTGTAGAGGGGTCCAAAACAATCTCATAAGATTAGACGAGAAGTTTTAAAGCATCATAGTGTCTGAGTAACCTCATGCTGAAGTTTGCAACCATTTTTCCCTTTGGTCCCTTAAGGGATCGATCCGGTTGAATGTAGCTCAGAGGATTCCATGTGTTTGGGTGAAAAAAAGGGCCATTCCTAGCATAAAAATTCCTATTCAAATGCATTTGAATAGTCTGTTTGGTTAGACGAGTTGGACAACGAAAGTTGCACAACTTTGCAACTTTTCACAAGGCAAAAAGGCACCTAACCTTCAAATCTTGCTTCCAAAATTTTACCAGACCTTGGTACACTTTATTCATCTTTAATTTGACATGAAAAAATCTAAAAAACCTTCTTACAACACTGTTTAATCAGATTTCACAATTGCTTGCACTAGAAGACCAAATTTGCTTGTAAGTGCTAAAACACTAAATCAGGTGTAGCATGCAAACCACAATGAATATTTACAAGATAAATACATTTTATGGTACCCATTTTTTCCATTAAAAATATATATCATTTTCAAATACACTTATTTTGGAACACATGCCTGCTATCCCAACTTCTTTGCTTCTAAAGAACCCCAAATAGGCCATTTTAACAAAGAAAGAAGTCTTTAATCATCACCAAAATACCAACAAACCTCAAAAAGTATTTTTCCATGTGTAAAAACTCTCAAATAAATAAGTTTCAAGATGGAAAGTTCCCAGCAATACACAAAATCTGTAAACCCTTAGTTATAGGGTGAAAATCACAAAAATCAGTGAGAGTTTCAAGTATTTCACTCTAAGAAACCTCAAACACTCCAGCCAACACTTGGATCATGCCTTATTATGTATAAAAATTCTTTTAGAATCATTTACCTATAAATGCATTCATTATTTCTTCCATACCCTGTATAAAACCTCCATTTTTGGATGACAAACTCAGATTTTGGCTCTATAGCAGCAACTCCACCTTTGCATTCTTGACTTCCCTGTACAAAATGACTCAACCAAAATAATAAACTGATACAAACAGGGATTGGAATATTTCAACAAACACATTTAGATTAGTCCCAAGTAACTTGCAAAACCCCAAGTATCTATCTTGACAATTATCTCCTTTCAACTATGTCTACTCTAGTAGCCATACAAACCATGTTTTTGGGCTTTATTACTTTAGCTTCCCAAATTAATTCTCAAATAAATGAATGTTTTTGAAGGCATATCAACTGATGTAGAGCAGGGTGGAGGAATACAAATTCAAACTTAAGAACCAAGAAACCAACTCAGGTTCATATATCTAATCCAGCTTCCATAAGGACAACACTATAGTCTTCCAATTCACCACTGAACAACTAAAAGACCAATTCCTTAAAGAGAATTGTAAAAAAATCTATTGATCATCCAAATAAAATTCATACTTCATCAAGAAGACAGATCCAAGCTTCCACCTAAGATTCATCTACCAAAGCTTAAAGAAACATCAAGGTATCATGCTTAAGGGCTATAAGAACTAGCCCAATTTTACAAACAAACCCACCTTTAAACTTCTTGTCATAACAAGATCTCCTAGACAGTCACAAATTGTGCTCCAAAACCATAATTTTTTTGGTCAAATACTCTGTACAAGTTTGCTAACCTGCTGCTCCAACAAACCCTCATTTTCCCTCCTAAAATCTAGGGTTTCTCAAGATCTTCACTCAAACAGCCACAATACACAAAACCAAAACATAAAACATGTTTCCCTAGGTCTGCTCAGACCTTCCAACCCTTCCTAAACTCAATCCCAACACAAATCCATGAAAAGACAACTTGAAACCAACATTTTCACATAGAAACTTAACATTTTTTGCCTAGGCATCGTAAGAATTCGGACTTAAAGACTCCCCCTCACCAAGAAAATTCATTCCACACCTAATATACATGTATACAAGTCTTCCCACTGAGTCACATGGCTTTACAGTAGGTGGGAAGAAAAAAATTACATTTTTTTAATCACAAAATAGTGATAAATCTGTTACACAGGCTGCTACAAAAAAATTAGTATTTCTCCCTCCAAAATGAATATTGGAAGCCCCAAATGGAAGAAAATGGAATATAATTCCCAATACTACACGAAAAAGTGAATGATAAAGCCTTGTAAGAATGTATGGGTCCGTACAGGTGAAGGAAACTCTAAAAATATATTAAAATCAGGAAATACAATGAAAAATCAGAAATAAAGTGTTGAAAACTCTGAATCAAACATTAACCAAACTTTCAATATTGAATAATTAGCCTTGAATGGAATTAAAATAGCAATTAAAATGTCTCTTGATCTTCCCCAATGTATATGCTTTCCTTTTGAACTTCTGTATTTTTATCTTCCACTAAAATTGCTAATTTTCACTTTTGGCAGTTTTTACAACTTTTGCATTTTGCAATTTTTCAATATTTCTTATGCAACTCTTTAAAAACTCCTTCCTAAGACTCACATTACATGATAAATAGTCTGTAAAGCCCTTATTTAACGTAAATAACCCTAAAACACTTAAATTACAAGGTTCACCACATGAATCCCCTTATTGATCAACTTCTTTATATCATGACTCAATTGACCTAATACATGCAAAAATGGTATTGAATCCTTATTAAATGAAATAGAATGACCTCAAACCATCTAAGAACACCCTAAATGATCAAATTACCAATTAATAGAAACCACAAGGGTTCAAGTGTTGAAAAGAAGGAGTTGGTGCTCCTACTTTCAAAAGTATGATTGCCAACAACATACAACTTTCACAATGCCTTTTTGAAGGCATATCAACCTCCTCAACTGACTACAGCCACTTTTCAACTTCTTTTACAAGTGTGACCCTTCAACTTCTAAGTATTTGCAAAATGACAACTTTTGGTTTGACAACATTACATTGTTATGTGCAACTTTTGACATATTGATGTAAATGACTCCATACCTAAACTAGTGACCTTATGATGGCCTCATTACATCATCTTGACCCTTATTTACATACATTTTCACATTTAGGCCATGATTCAAGGCTTCATTACACCAAATTTACAACATGCTAACATGACATTGCAACCTCATATCCTACCAACCCAGATTGACTTAAAACACTTCCTAATGGTCCTTGTGACCTTATTACAACATTCTTCATGGACTACAAATAAAAATTTAACACTTGACCACCTTGTGGTCCTAATTGTCCTTGGTGCTCTTGAACCATAAACACCCTACTATAACCCTACTCCACTGATCTACAAGCCTAATTCAGTGGATTATGCTTTATTTCTTTACTTGACTCTCAAAACCTTAAATTGAAGGTTCCAAACTGAATTTTAGAAAATGTGCTTTAATAGTGGAAAAACTTAATGGATTTTCTTCTAGATGGACTCAAAAGAAACCTAATTCTCTGTATTATCTTAATCTACAAAGGACAAGGCCTAAATCTATTGTACAGGTGGTACAAACCTAACAAAACTAAAAGAAAACATAGAAATTTATGAACAAGGAACTTTTATTGCAAGATTTCTTTCAAACCAGAATTGAGATTTGTCAAGATCGTCAAAATAAGGATGTTGCATTGCTTTTCTGCTTGAGATTCTCTTGGATGGCTCATAAATCTGCATTTTTTGCAAGGAGGGACCAATCAATTTTTACTAGTTTAATTACAGATATGCAAAGGAAAAGAATAAAAATAAATAGCTCATCCAAAATAGATGGAAGGCACTTACAGATAGGCATGGCAGTCTCTCAAGTTAGTCAGTCTTGGTCATGCATCTTCACTAGGAGTTCCAAGATACCTATTGCACACAACACCTCTCATGAATAGAATTTCTTGAAATTTGAGATGCTCTTATAATGTCTACGTCATAGGTGGTTATTATAAGGTTAAATTCAAATGAATAACTTGACATTTCCTCACCAAGCTTCACACACACTTTTGTAATGGTTTAAAATCATAATTGAGATTTGTTAAGATCATCAAAATAAGGATTTTGCATTTCTTTTCTTCTTGAGATCCTCTTGGATGGCTCATAAATCTGCATTTTATTCAAGGGAAAACCAATCAATGTTTTCCTGGTTACATACAGATACACAAAGTAAAATAAGATGATAGCACTGGCATCAACCAAATTGATGTGGATACAAGTATAAATTAATAAGAACCATTGTGCATATACTTACAAATTAATCCAATGAACCATCTAGGTCTGCTCTACTCTTTATTGTGTCAAGTATTGCCTCATGGTTAGACTCACAGACCTTCCACAAGGTCTTGTTCAAAGGTCTACCCCCATATTTGGTCAAACGAACATTGGATTCCACGACAAGGTTTGAGTAATGAAGAATCTTACGATGTGTGTCAAATTCCTCAAACAACCAATGTTTAACACTCTTATGTGGGTACCTTCTCAGCCACATTCCAGTAACAACAACTGAGCCTATAGGGTATCAATGTTTTCTCCATCTATAATTGGGGCTTCCAATTTCTTTTTTTCCTCAACACAATGACACAAGTAATAGTATGTACCCTCTTCATATCTTCATCTGCAATAATTGCATAAAGATGCCCCTGCATTTATATGTGTGGCATATCTCTTGAAATTAGTCAACATTATGAATACAGACAAAGTAAGATAACAATATGGAATTTCAAATACTAAGCAAGTAGATATATTACCTGGTTGAACTAGATCCGATACATGGTCAAAGTCAATCGATGATTCCATCCGTTAGTCCCAATTCCATCGAGGGCGACGTGTGAAGTGGGCTAAGATAACTTGGCAACCATTTGTCAACCCACTCCCCTAACTCACAATCATTCTAGGATTGCATTGTACATGAAGAAAAAAGCATGCCATCTTACGTGTATCGATACTCCATGAACCTGCATTTGAGCTAAGGAAAGAGTGCAACTCACTCGATCCTGTTAGTGTACAAAAATCCTCATATGGTGCAATGTTAGTATCATCCATCAACCAAAAAAATCTATGAACTAAAGATGTACCTTCATTACCTAGACCCACTGAAGCATTACACCACTCGACGATTGATCTTGCATCTATCAACTGTGCACTATCTTTGTACTTTAACTCTTCTCATGCTAATGCTCTTTTCACGCATGCTCCTACACCGTCATGCTTCCCCTTTCCATGTCCGGCCTCACAAAAGTTCCACATATGTTGAACAAATGTAGTGAGATGCATCCTGCACATCCAGTAGAACATGCATGTGTTCTTGAATTGTGTTGCACAGTTATCTGACCATATTGTAAGCCAACCATATGATATGCCCCTCTTATCCAAATGAATGTAGAATATCTGGAAGGAACCTTACACGAAATCTGGAGAATGCGTGCAATCATCACTAATATAAAAGTGATACTCCCTCAATACCTTCCATTGGTCCTCTGTACTATCAGCTGCATGAATGAATGCTATGTGCACAAATATCAAAACCTGTGTGGAGTTGTGATATTGTGACTGCACCTCACGTTGTGGCTATAAAGTGTAGTTCTTTGCAAATTCAACCACTGATACTATGCTGCCAAGAGAAAAGGTGTCCTTGCATAGCTTGAATTGCATGTCCAGCCATCAGGCTCTATGGGTATGCCTTGCATACTCATACACACGAAACATGGACATAAAACGATACACTAGAATCTTCTCAACAACCAAATCACACCTTTTTTCCTGAGACCCATATTTTGTAGCGTATTCCACTATTTTATACTTCCCAAAATCTACTAGTTTATGCCCCACCTCATCTGTGCTTTCCATATGTTGACATACTCGCATTTGTTGCAAGCCACCGCAATGCTTGCATGAACCATCCAAGCATGTTCTCCTATAGAATATTTGGCCATCCTCTATTTGACATAAAATTTTTGATAATAACTCTCTTGAAGATTTTGGTGGGGCTTCTATGCCACAATCCTACAAAACATCATTAGTATGCAAATCTAATCATATAGAACGATAAACATCATAATGGTTAGTGAATTCAATATGTAGTCTACGACAACAAGTAGTGTGTGTGTGATTTATCTTGACATAAAAAGGTTTAAGCATTTCAAAGAATATTTGAGAAATACTAATTTGAGGATAAGCATTTTGAAATTTATGAAAAAATTGGGTTTGAATCATATCCAAAAAATGCTTTGGATGTGGCTCACGGTTTTGACTACCAATTCCCCTTCTTACGACATCCCTTTGATTCAGAGATGGCCTTGTATTATTCTTCCAATAATCTTCAATTAGTGTTCTCAATGCTTCAACAACTTTTTTATCTTTGTGTGGCAGTCTCCGCGAGAATGCCCATAATTCATTTGAATTGGTGCCCTCAATTCTTTGCTGCCTTTGAACAACTTTTGATAAAGTTTTTCTACTAATTCCCATTTGTTCACTTCTCTTGTTAATGAGGCAAGATCTCTTTGTTTGATAGCTTACCAAAGTCGATGTAATGACACGTCGGGTGACATTACTATCTTTAGAGCATGAGGTCTTACCCACATTGTCATAAGCATCCATTAGATTCTTCACAATAGTGTTTCACTTGATGCATTCGATGTTCTCAACCCAAGAGTCTTCATGATGTTTCTATACTTTAAACCCTGCATCATTTGAAAAAATAGTTGACATCTTGCGGTCTCATTTAGCCTTTCAAAGAACATTTGCCAAATCTTATCAACATATCTTCTACAAGTGCATTCTAGAATCTTACCTTCCATGTGCTGCAAAATATCTTCATCAATATTAATAAAAAACTTTGGCTTTCTACACAAAATTCTAGGTAGTGTTCTCTTAGGTACATACATCTCAACATTAGCAATTTCATCAATATTGAATTGAGGTGGGCTAGATTGCGTAACTTTGATTGAGGGTGGAATAAAAGACATACCTTGAGGTTCACATGGGGATGATGGCATACCTTGTTCATCAACTCTGAGTGATGATGTACTCTCAACTTCAGATGTGGTGGATGGTGTCCAACCATACTCACTTGTGGTAGATGGTGTCCCTCCATATTCGCTTGTGCTTAATGGTGCCCCTTCGTATTCACTTGCAGTAGAGGGTGTGTCTCTAACTATAGTATCTGCATCTCCCCTAGCATGACTCTTTCACATTCGTGCCCTTTGTGTTGCCAATTTATTTTCTCTTTTTGATAGTTGAGTTTCCTCTAGAACTAGATTGTTTTCATGAATCGTTCCCAATTTCTGTTTTTCATGATATTCCCTCATCCATTTTTCTCTTTATCTCTCAAGGCTTGGAGCTGATCATCTGTTAGGTTTTTCCTTTTAACATTTTTTTTCTTCGGCATGATGAATAATTTTACCTTTACAAAAAGTGATAAGTTTTCAAATTAACTAATTGAAAGCTTTGGAAGCATAACTCAATGAAAGCTTTGGAAGCATACACAAAGAAAGTCCATTGACAACGTAAGGTTGTAACATGACAAACTGGTGCAGGAGCACCTAGGTCATGAAATTCCTTCAAAAGGCTAATTTCTTCAATTTGTAATGTTCAAGTAAATATGATGAGTGAAGGTCATGAAATGATGAATTTCAATGTATTTTCACCATGAAATAGGTCACTAGGTGATATTATTGAAAAGTTGTTTTTTATAACAAAAGTTATCAATTATTGTAAAAATGTAAAATTGCACAAAAGTAGGAAGGTGAAGAGTCTTTTTTGTGGAAGGGCAAGGATGGGTTGATGAAGATGAAGAGGTAGTTATTTCAACTAATTTAGACACCTTTAAAAAGCATTGTAAGCTCGAGAAAGGAAGATCTTGTATCCCAAAAATCCATAAAAATCAATAAAAAAACCTCTGCTCAGTTATTTTGGAAAGCTTTTCTATTCTTGTTTTCAGGTTGCATAGTGATTCAATCATTCTAAGATTTGATTCTTGTCAGGGAAAGAGACTTCTTTCATTCTTGAAAGTTGTAGGAATTGTAATTCAAATAATCAAGAATTTGAACTTAATTTCCTAAGTCCCAGTCTGTGGTTTCCTTACAATTGTTTTGAGAGTCTAAAAAGTGGGTCTTAGCCATTCCATCGATGTAGGGCTAGTAGGTTGGTGGAATGGATCATATTTAGTGTATTTTCAATGTGAATATGTGTGTGGAAGGGGTAAATAGAAATAAGAAATCAGGATACTGTTGCATGAACAAAATTCTAAATTTTCTCATTCAAAAAAATGGTGTTTTCAAGTAGGGTTTGAGGAAACAACATGTAGAGGAGCTTGGAAATGATTGCAAAATAATTTGCAGACATAATGAAGCATGTTTCAATTGTTGTGCAAAGTAGTAGAGATTTTGCAAATGTTTCATTAAAGAAACCCTCATGGTTGGTGTGTTTTCACCCTATAATCAAGTGTTTACTGATTTTGTGTATTGATGGGTGTTTCCCATCTTGAAACTTGTTTATTTGTGAGTTTCTACACATGGCCTAAGACTATTTTTAGGTTTGGTGGATTAGTGAGTAGTTATATGATGACTTTCTTTAATAAATTGACTTATTTAAGGGCTTTTACTAGTAGACAACATGCTGGTTCTACTCTATTTTGTGAAATAAGTGTATAAAATTTTATAGTATGTTGAAAAGGATCAAAATAGGCCTAAGAATCTGTATTGGGATTGTGTAAATGCTTTATGATAGAAAAGGAATCACCCGATTAGATGGAATGTTGGCCTACTAGAGATATTTGGCATTGTTTGCTAAAAAGAGAGTATATGTAGAAACAATGAAAGGAATGTTGTTAAGTGCTTGGGAGCAGTCTCATTTGTGATGCCACAGTTGTGTCTATGCTTGGTAATGTTTTGAAGGTAGATTGTGAAATATTTGATGATTTGGACATATGTTTCCAATATATGGCAATGGTGTCTTGAATGCAAAGTAGTAAGAGGGTGTCTATACTGATATATTGGAATATTACAATCAAAACATGATGAAATTGGTATCTT